>JZKD02S1652983.1:74882-112878 GCA_000966675.3 Picea glauca
TGCTTAAAGGAAGGAATTAAAGGGTCCTATTCTCTGTTAGAAGTAGTCAGCTTTCAATTATTTTCACAAGTGTGCTAATCAGAGACTGGGCTAAAGGTTCCTTCTTAAAGGAAGGAATTAAAAGGTCATGTTCTCTGTTAGAAGTAGCCAACTTTCAATTGTTTTCACAAGTGTGCTAATCAGAGACTGGGCTAAAGGTTCCTGCTTAAAGGAAGGAATTAAAGGGTCCTGTTCTCTGTTAGAAGTAGTCAGCTTTCAATTATGTTCACAAGTGTGCTAATCAGAGACTCGTCTAAAGGTTCCTGCTTAAAGGAAGGAATTAAAGGGTCCTGTTCTCTGTTAGGAATTAGTTAGTCTTAAGTGTGTGTCAATCATTTCAATTAGCAATGGGTTCTCGCAACTGTGAAGAGTGTTTTTCATGTGTTTCAACAAGAGTGGTTTGTTTCAAGAGTGTTTCAGCAAGTGTGATTTTCAGATTTTCATTTTGATTTGGGTGTTGTAAGAATCCCTTATTTTTAACATGGTTTAACTATGAGTATAAGCTTGGAACAACTCACTCAGATCCTTGCAGAAGCTAGGATTTCCTCTTCTCAGGAAGAGAAGGTCTTGATAGTAGCCGAGAGATTAATTACTCCTCCAGAACAGATGATGAATCAACACATGAAGAATGCGAACAGGAGGAGGAGGAGGACAATGAGGAGTTGCAGCATGATCTGAGTGAGACAATTTATGCCTACGAGAGCCTCATCGAACGATGGTTTCAAGCAGGTACCAGGTTAGATTCATTTAGTTTTTCTTTCTATTTTGATAATTTAGAGTTTCAGCAGTCTTCCGATTATCTTTTGTATATTTATGTATATTACCGATTATCATTTGTGAAATTGGAAAAGAACATATTCATACTACTATTACGTGAATGGATTCACTGGAAGTTTGATTACATGTAACTGCTTTCTAATTTCTAATTAGTATAGAATAGGTAAGCTTTCATTTTCAGTTTTTACTTTTATTTTCCATTTTTTTTTCTTAGGAATAAGTATGCTCTCCTCCACGCTTCGTGCGACCGCGAGGATCAAAAAGTAGGGATGATTAATAATGTTTTTTTTAGGAAGTATAATGATGCCTAAAAGCTCCATTTGCAAAAAGAAAACAATTAAGAATAAACATGTGATGATGGAACAGTAGCTAAAACAACTGTAACGGCAGCTGAAACAACGTCACTGTCGCACCCTTGTTTTTTTTTTTTTTTATAAATTATCAAAATAATTTTTTTGAAGTTTTATTTTTAATTTCTGAAAACACAAAACGAAATAAATGGTCTGCTGAAACAGTCTCTGAAACTATGTCACTATATGCTTAAACACTGGCTGCAACTATGTCATAATCGAATTGTGTCTTTTCGACCTGATTTATTATTGATTAGTGTGGTAGCAACTCCATGCTTTTGCCTTCGTCCCTCATCCTATCAATGCCTGGAAATTAACTCTACAGACAAAACAATAAATAGTTCAAATCTTTACGTTTGCAATTAGAACCGTTTTGGGAATAATGCACATAAAAGGAAAATTTTTAAACTCATAAGAGCATGACAAGCTTATCAAAAGCATCCAGTTGTTGAATGAATTTGTATCACTTGGCTTGGCATAAACCCTGCAATTTGAAACCTGCAAAAACAATAAACATGAGACTATCTAAAAAAAAAAATGGAGTTATGAATTAGTTGAAAATAGGGCATAACTCCTCCCCCGTATCCTTCCTTGAGTTAGTTTGGAAACGATGATTCCTAGCCAGCGAAAGAAACCTCAAAACAAGACTGTCTCCCATCTAGAAAGCAATAATAACTGCCTACCCGTAATAGATAAATGATATCGATGTGATCCGTCCTTATCTTTTGGTATTTTCTTTCCCGGATTTTCTCTGAGATTGTTATTTAATCTAACAACCTTGAGTTATTGACAGGATGTTGGGACACTAAATCACATTCAGGCTTGTGTTGTGTAACAATCAATTAGATATGGTGACAGGTAAGGATCCTCGTTGCTATCATTTTTAAGTATACAGCTCGAGTGAAACATTTGGGAGCCATCGGAGAGGAATCACAAAGTTTTCTGAGATGTTTAAAGCTGGGGTGTTCCTCTACCTATTTTTCATGCGGATCCACCTAATATTTTGGCACCAAAATATCTCATGATATCTATTTAAATCTTTACGTATGATTCTGGCAGATACTGTTCTGATGAGTTATTATTTAATTTTTTTTATGAATGTAGATTGATCCCTCCATATGGATAAATGAAGAGTTGTTTCCAAGCCACACTAGTATTCTTGATATTTATTGAATCTCAGAGAAGGGCGTAGGATGTATTTAGTAGGAGTTGTTGATATTCAATACGGAGCCCTTCAGGACATAGAGGTTGCAATTGCTAAACAAGAAGCTGCGACGGGAGAGAATTTCATGTTAACAGATCTGTGGGACCTGAGCAGATTGCAGAGGTTGTGAGTCGCATAGAAGATGATGCGAGTGATTTCATAGTTATGGATCTGGGCATTTTGTCCAGCGATTCCAGAATAGTGGATCTGGATGTTTCTTCCAGTAATTTTAGAGACATGTGTTAGAGCGCAGAGTTGAAGGACGAGTATCAGAGTGATTTGGTGGAGAAGAGGCCCATATGTTGAGGGTCATGGGATGCAGTTTCTGAGCATGAGAAAGATCCTTTCGGATATGTGCAGAGCCACAAAGAGTAAGAGAGGACCTCCACGGACGTTGAGTATATGTGCCTTGTTGAAATCATGGCAGATCAGATCCAAACAAGTGTTATAAATCCATGATGAATTGATACAAAATCCTTTGAAAACTCCTTCAAAATGGTAAATAGCATATATAATACCAGTGAAAAAAGGATTCAATCATCACTGCAAAACAATCAAAATACGAGCCCAACATTACCCCCACACCTAAGGATTTGCAGGTCCCATTGCAAACAAAAATGAGTTACCCAACATGACTAGACTTGTTGAGAAGGGGATGGATTAGCTTTAGAATCTTCATTCCCTGAAGACTTTCTCTTGTGCCTCTTACGATGTTTCAATTGTGCCCGAAGGCTATGATTGTCATTGGTCATTTGATCAACCAATTTTTGGATGGAATTCACTTTTTCTTGTAATACCACATTGTAATGGTGGAGATGCCTATCCATAGTCTCTTGCTCTTCCAACTGTTGAAACAACTGAGAATTTTCTTGTTGTAATTTTTCAATGACTGGAGTATAATCATATGTCTCAGAGGATGGATTGGATCCCTTGATGGATGTAGAGGGTCTTTCATCTTTGGAAATTGGTGTAGGCATTGATCAAGTAGGAGTAACAGAGGGTTTATGAGAGGGAATATGTTCAGATTTTACTTCTCTATCAGGCTCCAACTCTTATGCAGAAAATTCCCTAAGTCTTTTATGGGGGCTTTCGAGATTGGAAGATACTTGGATAGGATCTGAAATGCTTGGGGGTTTTACATTAGGCTTCCCAATCACACTATGGGTACTTTTTCGAAAAGATCCTCCTTTAAACTGATTGGATCCTCTTCTATTCGTAGGGACTACAGGGAAATCTTGTTGAAATGCCTCTTGTAACTTCTTGGGTTGAGGATCAATAGATGTTGAGGGCATTGGAGAATTATCAATACGATTTTTAGTTTTCTTGCCCGATGAGGCTGCAAGGGTATCAACAAGTTTCTTGGTCTTTTGTTCAGGTAGAGAGAAAGCTTGAGTAGGAGGGTTTGGAGTCTTTGTAGAATGAGGCTTGGATGGAGTAACAGTCCCTAAATCACATGTTCTCTTGTTGGTCTTGATTGTGAGATGGGGGTTTGAAAATTGATAGATGAATTCATCCCATGTCTTCCCATGTTTTTTCAACTTGGCTATGACAAGCAATTTGATGAGGTTGTGGTGGAATAGAATTTTATGAGGATTGGCCACATTCTTTCATACTTGGGAAGACATATTCTCAAGACTTTTCAAGAAGTAAAAAGGAAAATTCAAGGGCTTGTTAAATTGGAAATGAACTAACAGACGAAAACAGAAGGCTTTGAAAACATAGTATTTATCTTCACAAGTGATAATTCTGGAAATGACGATTAGGGGGTTAATCAGATCATCTTTAATCCACTTTTTGGAGTACCCCTTAGCTCCAGAAACATTATGAAACTCAGGCTTGAAAACTCTATTGTAGCTTGGCCATGGCAATTGGTGGTGCTTGAATTGACGATATCCAACCTGTGGCAGCTTCATGGATTAGGCAATTGACTCCTTAGAGACCACTAAGGCCAAATATCCCACATGCACTATCCTCCCATCAAACCCAAGGGAGAATTGCAGTGAAACACCATCATCGTGGCCCTGTAGACAGGCTAAGAACGATCCCCACCCTGTGCAAAGGAAGACCTCCCTACACTCTATGAATTCAGGGATGGCCAAGATCTTGACATAGAATGAAGGCTTGTATCATTTGGGCATAGTTACAGTGCAGAGGATGAGTAGAGGAGAATAATTGGATAGATGATCGAATTTGAGCAGAGGATGAGTGCAATTGGGCAGAGGATGAGCGCAACACCGCGAGCATGCATGAGTGAAATAACATCTGTAACTAACCCTCTGATTTTTAGTGTACTCAAGGTGGAAACAATTGAATTCATTGATGAATTCATCACACACGATTTTCCATGTGTGACTATGACTGTGCCGATTTTGAATTCGATGGGTGTCCTTTGGAGGCAATTGTAACGATGAGAGAATTAGATCAATGTCCAAGTCTTTGACTTGGAAATTTGATCATAAAAATGCATTTAGAGATTATATAATTTAATTATCAAATGGCATGTAATCCATTTCATATTACTAATGAACAAGCATATCAATTCAAACAATTCATGTTTACCTGCAATCATGGTCACTTACTATGTGTGCGCACCTCATCCAATCCTTCATATGGCACATCATCCAGTCATCCACATGGCACCCCAATGACCATATAGTCTTCCAAATGGCACTCCATATGACACTCTATATGGCACTCCATACGACACTCCATACAGTACTCCTGTGCACAATGGAATTTGTTCGTCTTGTGATGGATGTTTTATCCATAGCCCTCAGCTTAAACACTTCTAACAATCATGGTGAACAGGAGTAGAGATAGGATAAGAGTGTTCCATTGTTACTTTATTTTTCATCATGATTTCACATTATAACAATTTGTTCCTTTGTCTTAAGGCATGTAACACAAGTCTATAATGAACAACTTGTTAAAAAAAACTAGCTAAGTGGTCTGTCAAAGAAATGTACATTAGGTTTATAACACACAATGAATTTAGAATTTCAATAAAAATAACCATTGATATAATAGCCCATATCATGAAAACAATATACATAATTTTTAATGACAATTCCACTTCTGCTTCTCATGGATTATAGATAGGCAGTATTTTCATTTTTTATCTCTTGAAATCCCTCCCCCACTCCTAAGTATTGTGACACCTCACGATAAAAAATATAGGAAACCGGTCATTTCTCCCAATAGATGAAGATTTGCATCTTGTTAAGTGCAGAGATAAATTTCACATATCATTCTGAGGAGACGGTTAGAATATGGCCCCACCCATAGGATATAACATCCTACATATAGTTAAGAAGAGGTAGGCGAGAGAGTTTTAATATGGTCTCAAAGTTAGTTCCCAATGGTAGATTTATGGAATTCATCAAACTTAGATTAACCATACATACTTCTTGTTAGCTTTGTCTACAAGTAATGTCGTACATCAAGACCAGTTTAAGATTTAAGATTTTATTTTTATTTTTTTGGTCAGATTATCATCCTCTCTAGGTAGAATGCTCCGCTGCTAGCAAGCATGTTCAGTACTTCAGCAGGTTTACCTAGTCATACCATAGGCTAGTACTCACTGCCAGTAGACTTGTTCAGTATCCCAGTGGGTTAGCCTCTTACACCCGCAAAGACTGGCCCTCCATCCTTTAATATTTTAATATAAGATTGCTTTGTGCAAGAAGATGGGGGGACAACTCTGATTTTTTTTTTTTCTTTTTTCCTTTTTTTTTAGATTGGGATGGTATTTATGTTAGAGGATGACTCTCCTTTATGTATTCCTTAGAGATTGTCCTGATGTAAGGGTTACTTCAGTGAGCGTATCCTATCTAAATATATGGTATAATCAAGCACTTTTAGTGTGTAGTGAATGGTACCAATAGGAAAGAACAAAAAGGTATATTTAGGCTCAACTCACTTTCTTATTTTTTTTAAGTTATTGTGATGTTTCCATGGCTAACTACTAATCATACCTCCTCGTTACTCTTTAATAAATATACTTTACTCACTTACTCAAGTTTCTTGGGGAAACTGTACAAGTAACCTCTAAGTTTGATGGTCAAGGTATCACTTCCTTATATCCTCTAGTGGTGAAGGTCTAAGAGAAACTTCCATTAAAGATGCCTTGAGAAAAAGAAGATGGAAATATTTGCAAAAACCAAATGTGGCTAATTACCGCAAGTCATTATTCAATTGATGCTTAGTAGACAACAAGGCTTAAATATAGAAATATTTTTAAATGAAAATACTTCCCTTTATGTCTCCTTGAAATTGTCTACTCCTGGTGAAATAAATACCTGTAGAAATCTCTAGAGTGGTTTGTCAACATACTTCAAACTATTTACATATGTATAGTAAAAAATTCAGAAAAAATTCAAGGACAAGGGGGAACTTCCCCATCTACTAAGGCCAATGCCTTGTCAGTTGACATGACCTGCAGAAAATCTTGTTTGGAAATGGGTATGTGATAAAGTTTGAGTTGGTGTCCATTTACTACGAAGGATACTTGTCCATCGTCAATTTTTTTTATTTTCATAGACCCATTGTCATACACGGTGACTACCAGCTCGTAAGGACCCAACCATCGAGTGGTAAGTTTTCCTTTGAAAATTTTAAATCGGGAGTCAAACAACAAAGCTCAATCACCAGGTTGGAAGTGTGTCTTCTTAATAAACTTGTCATGCCACTTGCTCCTCTGGTTTTGGACTAATATTGTTCATTGGATAACATCTTTCTTGATCTCATCCAACTTGTTTAATTGTAGGGATCGTTGTTTCTGAGCCTCATCTAAGTTTAATCCCAATTTTGTAGCAATACGGAAGGTGCTTACTTGGAATTCTAATGGTATAAGTACTCGTTTCCCATACACTATCTCATAAGGGGTATGCCTAGTGGTGTTTCTCCAGGTGGTCTGATATGCCCACAAAGCCTATGGAAGCCTATCAGCCCAATCCCAATGATGTAATTGAATAGTCTTGGTTAAGATAGATTCCAGAACTTTATTTGTGGACTCTACCTGACCATTGACTTGTGGGTGATATGTTGAAGATTTGCAGTGCTTGATCCCATATTTATTCGTTAATTCTCTCATCAGCTTGGACTTGAATTGAGTGCTTTGGTCTGTAAAAATTTCACGAGGAACACCAAAGTGGGTAAATATGTCTTCATAAATGAATTAGACAACAGATTTTTCAGTAGCCCTAAATAGGGATTTTTCCGCTACCCACTTGGTGACATAATCTGTACAAACCAAAATATAATTTTTCTTACGAGACATGGGTGAAATTGGTCCTACAAAGTCAAGGGCCCATTTCTCGAAAGTTTTTATCATAACTTGGGCATGCAAGGGAATTTCGTCAGCTGACATGGGTCTTCCTATCCTTTGACAGCTATCGCAACTCCTCACATACTTGGAAACAACCTTAGAAATTCTAGGCCAATAGTAACCTGAATGTAACACCTTATATGTTGTACGTTTGTCAGAAAAATGGCCACCACATGGTCCATCATAACAACTTTGTAGGATTTCTGGTATCTCATCTTCTCGGACACATCTACGAATAATCAAGTCTGGACTAGTACGAAAAAGTTCATGGCCAACCCAAGAGTAGTTGGCACTTTGTGTAATAATTATACACTTTTCATGAGGTGACCAATGAGATGGTAACTTCCTAGTAGCCAAATAGTTTTCCATATCTGCAAACCATGGGGTATTTACAGAGAGGGAAAAAAGGCACGCATCTGGGAAATTATCATCAATGGGAATGTCATCATCCTCATGTTTTATGCATGAAATAAAATCATCTACCAAATTCTCCTTTCCAGGTCGGTCAAGGACGGTGATATTGAACTATTGCAATAGCAGGAGCCACCTAGTGACTTGACCTTTAGTAATGGGTTTATTCATGATAAATATAATGGCAGAGTGATTGATATGTACAAATACTTTGTAACCTTTTATGTAGTGGAGAAATGTATTAATAACATGAACTACTCCCAAGAATTCATTTTCGGTAACTGTATAGTTTAACTTGGCAGGGGTGATCACAAAATAAATGGCATAGGACTGATGGTCTTCTTTATATCATAATAATCCTCCTATTGCAGTATCGGAGGCATCAATGGATATGTGAAATGGGAAAGCCCAATTGGCCCCCCTAAGAATTGGTGCCACAGACAACTTATCTTTCAAAGTTTCAAAGGCGGTTTGCCACTGCTCATTCCAAAGAAAATCAACATTTTTTATTAACAATCCAAACATGGGTGAATCAATCTTTGTGAAATTTTCAATAAATCGTCGGTAGTATTTGGCATGTCCAAGAAATATTATCACCTCTTTTTGAGTCTTGGGGGGTGGAATTCTGACGATGAACTCAATCTTAGTAGGATCAAATTTAATCCCTTCATATGAAACGTGATGTCCTAAGACCACTCCTTCTGTCAACAACATTTTACATTTTTCATGACTTAAGGATAGGTTCATTTCTTGGCATCTGATAAGGAATTTTTCTAAATTATCTAAGGATTCCTGGTAAGTATTTCCATATACTATAAATTCATCCATGTATACTTCCACACAATCATGAATAATATCAGCAAATATCCCTAATACTGCTCGTTGAAATGTGGCAAGAGCATTACACAATCCAATTGGTAAGACCCTATAGGCATAGGTTCCCCAAGGAAAAGTGAAGGTAGTCTTATCCTAATCCTCAGGTGCTATGAGAATTTGATTGTACCTGCTATATCCATCTAAAAAGGAGAAGTATTTATTTCCTGACAGGGTTTCCAATACTTGGTCAATGAAAGGAAGAGGAAAATAATCCTTAAGAGTGGCCTTGTTAAGCTCTCGAAAATCGACACAAATTCTCCATTTCCCGGTTACTTTCTTTGGAACTACTACAAGCGGGGATACCCATTTACTATCGAAGATGGGGTAAATAAACATGAAATTCAATAACTTTTGTATCTCCTCTTTTACTATATCCTTGAGTGTCGGTTTCATCCTTCTTTGTGGTTTACTAATAGGTGTTACTTCCCCTTGGGTATATATGTGATGAATGCATGTGTCAGGGTGTATACCCTTCATGTTAGTGTATTCCCAGGCAAATGCTCCTTATTTCTCTTTAAGGACACTTACTAATTGCTTCTGTTTGTTTGCATCTAGTCTGGAATTTATATGTATAAATTTTCCTAGACTAATCTCATATGGCATGGTAAAATATGTGGCAAACTCATCTATCTCAAAGATAAAAGATGTCGAAGACAAAATCGATGGGTCCAACTTTTCCTGAAATTCTTCCCCAAACATGTACTGAAATTGGGGAAAATATTGTGGAAAATAAACACACATGATAGCATAAATAAATTGGTTTATCACATTTTCTGTTGTTTGCTCCTAAAGTGCTCGGGAATGATCACTTGGAAACACGGGTTCTTCCCAATCCTCATTCTTGTATGGACATTCAAGCCACCATATATATTCCATGATAGGTTGATTTGGTGTATATATGGTGAGATTTTGTATAGAGAGTCCATTTGATATGGTCATTTCTCCCTCTCTATAGCTAATAATTGCATTGGTTGTGGCTAACCAAGGTCTTCCCAAAATAATGGGATGCCCTTTGGTAGGATCCTTTGAGTGGATGACAAGAAAGTATACAGGGTACTTCCATGAGGTTGATGTAACTATGATATCATCCAATATTCCCTCAGGTATAACCTTTGTCTTATCTTCTAATTCCAAAATAGTTGGGGTAGTTCTAAGAAGAGGTTTTAACTGCAATTCCTCCAAGGTAGTAATAGTCATCACATTGATGGCTACCCCTAGGTCTATGAGAGTGTTTTCGATGGAAAAATCATTAACGGTTATGGTCACTACATGGTTCACATATTGTGTAACCTTAGGATGCTCTGATATGTACTCAAAGAGTTCTCCTATCACATGTATTGTTGGAGGATCCTTCTGCTTCCTTCCTGGATTCTTAATACACAATTTTTTGACCACCTTACTGTAAATTGGAGTGTCCTTGATGGCTTTTAGCAAGGGAATTTTGACATCTATATTCTTCAATTCTTTCAAGATGTCAAATTTCAGCCGAGTGGTAGGTTTCTCGATCACTAATATTTATGGATAAGGATGGGCCTTCATAATTTGTGAAGGTTCATTTTGGGGAAGCTTGGGTTCCTGGTCTTTAGGGATGATAACATATTCCCACCTAGTTTCATTTGTGGGTTGTTTTGGGGTTTCCACTTCTTCTTCTTCTTCTCGAATGACTACTGAAGGCCTCTGCCTGTCCAAAACTTTTCCAAACCTTGGTTGAATCTCCTGCAATGGAATAGGAGAAATAGCATATGTCAGGAAGGCTTGCATCTCAACATTGTGAAGAGGTTGAGTGGATTTATTATTGGGATTGGGCATTGGTTGTTCCGATAGTAATTTTGGTCTTGGGGAGCTTTCATTCTAGTATTGTTGTGGTTGTTATGGAATAGGAGGTAAAGGTTGTGGAAAAAAACCTAGTAGAAGTTGCGAGACGTTTGGTGGAAACCGAGGGTAAGAATGGTTGGGAATAGGGACATGTGGAGCTTGAGGGTTCCCTTGGTTATGCCCTCCTCTCCATCCTTGAAGCCAAGGATGGTGATACTGTGTAGACCAATTTTTCCAACTTGGTGAGTTCCACTGTTGTGGTTGTTGATAATAGGGTGGAACTTGAGGCTATAGATCTGGGTATGTAGGATAATTCCTAGGTTTCCATGGCCTCCTAGGTGCATAAGAGGACTCCCCAAGATCCCAACTTTTGTATATGGCTAAAAAACGGGGAAATGATGAAAATTTTTTAGTTGATTGGTCCTCCGTGCAGAAGCCACAAACTGAAATATTATCTAATGGGAATTCCCTTGAGGAATGCTTCCTCCTACATCTTGGGCAAAATATGCTCATTGTTGCATTTTCCTCCTCTTGTTTCTTTTTAATCTTTAGGGTGTCCAACTGGGAACCTATTGTGCTTAATATATCCATTTTGAAGTTTTTTAAGAGGTTCCCTATATCTAACCTTGTGATACCACCTGAACTAACTCATTTTAGGTTTCAACTATAAGGATCCTGAACACTCTTCCTTGTTTTAGCTCTACTCCTCAAGTAGTTCCTACACATTTCACAGATTTTTGAAAATAGTTTATGGGCGATGTCACCTGATTCCATCAAGTTAAGTATCTCTAGGTATTCCTCTGAAATTCCTTTAAGGAAAAGAACCTTGACTGCATCATTTGGAAGGTCATGGTACTTCGATTTCTGGGAGATATAAGCAAATTGTTTCATATAATCCTCGAGATTCTCATCCTATAGATGTTGGATTTTGCAAAATATCATTGTGAGAATCCTGGGACTTGCATTAATCTTGGTATTTCTTAAGAAATATATCTTTCATGGCTTCCCAATACCTAATACTGGACTCTCCCAACCCCATGAACCATCTTAGTGCAGAGTCCTTGAGGGTGGTAGAATTTTTTTTTAGTTTCTAGGCATCTTGTAAGTAATTGTAGCTCCTACACAAAATGTCGAACTCAAATAGGAAGGTATCCAATTATTCACTTATTTTATCGTAAAAGGTGGGTAGTGTTGAGAGTGGAATGTTTTTTATATTGAAATTTTGTGTGGTGTCCAAAATTGGAAACCCGATGGTGGTTTCGGTTTGGTTTCCAACTTCTTCTTCCTCCTCGCATCTTACATTGTTGTGATCCTCCTAATCATCCATACTGGTTTGGTTTCCAAAAAGAGAGTACTAAAATGGTTTTATCCATGAATATAAAAAAGTATCCCAAGGTTATTTTCTAAGAAAGGTATCCCTTTTATGGGAAGGTATTTATATTGCTTGGATGTTCGGGACTCTACTCGAGCCGGTTGAAATTATTGGTGCCAAAGTTTATGTTTCAACTTGAGAGACAATTATATTGGTTGAACTAGCAAACAAAGTATTAACCTGTTCAGGGTCAATGATGTCTACAAAATTAGGATCTCCTAATGGTGGTGAAAAACAAAGGTTGTGTTGGTTGGTTCTACAGAAGGCTCGAGTGGTCTTGTCTTCTATCCCACTATTATTGATGCTTCAATTTTATGTTCTATAGTGATCCTTTTTTTGGTCTCTTTAAAGAATTCTTTAGCTCTTTGGGTCGAGCTAACCCCTACTTTCCAGTATTGGTCTGCGGATTTTATGAATGGAGTGTTCCTTCCCCTAAAAATGTTAGAAGGAACCTTGGTTGAAATGTTTGGTTTGGTTTTAATGTATCTACCCTTTGGGTCCCTAGGTTTGTTCATGAAAGAAAAATAACAAGAAAAACTACCATTGGGTTTGGGGGAACCTTCTATAACAAATGTGTAGGTTCTTACCTCTCATCTTAAAGTTCCACCACCACCAACTAATGCTAAGGTGCATAAATGATCTATCTCCTAACTATTTACTACCTTAAGACAACTCCCTGGCAATGACGCCAAAAATGATGGGTGCTCTATAAGCACTAAATCCCTCAATTAAATTGTCAACCCGAGGTAAGTAAACTTAGAGTTGTAGCATTGTATGTGCTAAGGAAGAAAAGATAGAGGAAGTATTGTCTATCTAAGGGGATGGTCTGTCTAAGTATTAATCTACCTAATCAAACACTATTAATTAGAAAACCCTATTAATGAACTTGAACTATTTACCCTAAGAAGATTTAAACAATGGATCGATGTATTATTCCTAAAGAAGCACAAAACCCTACTTTGAACAAGTTAATCTATTCAATCTAATGAGCAACAACAAGTAAATTGCTTTGATCTTTTATCTTTAATCAAATAACCTATCAAAACTATTCAACAAGTAAACTCTATTCTTAAAACAAAACTCATAATCATTTCTATTCTGCAAAGGAGAAATACTAACCTACTTAATCAAAAGCATCATGACTGTATTAAAAAATTAATCAAGACTATTCTTAATTTGCAATAACAGGAAACTCAAAGATGATGATTATGTCTTCGGTGCCTAATAACATCACGATGGCATCTGACGATTAGTGATAGTTCAATAAGAATTAATTCAATGTTGACTTCTACAAAGAAATGAAAATTGTGAATCAAGCAATCTAGCGAAAGCTTTGCCATCATAGAAGAGACATCAAACATCCTGAAAATCCATGTGATCTTCTAAATTTCATTCACCAATCATCGATGATAAAAAAAACACTCTTATACTAATTTAAATGCACTTTTATGCTAACTCAAGTAAATTCACAAGATTATAAACTTATGACTAAAAATCTTAATTCGAAATCAATCTTCTTATTAAAATCACAAATCAAATCTAAAACTGGGATTTCATAAATTAAACTCGGCTAATCCTATCATTAAAAACTCAGATTTCAAACTAACATGCTTGTAGAAACATAATCCAAAATCTACTTCTATCCTAGCATACTAAAACAATATTGATAAACAAAATAGATCTATGAAAGCATAATTTGAACTGAGGATTAAATCAACTAACAAAACTTGCAATTATTTATCCATTGAAACTTGCAAAAGAAACTATGTCTTAAACTAATCCTTTGTTCTAAATACTACTTTGTTTTAACTTGCAGAAACCAATTCAACACTTTAAGACACCATCTAAGTTAGTAACTTGTGAGCCAGTTGCTAAGAAATAAAAGACAGCATAACAAATAACTATCTCCTACTAGCAACCTGCAAAAGAGAAATTAGACAATTAAATTGTAAACAACAAATACAATATTTAAAATTACAAAATACATATAACAGAGAAATGAAGTGAATTATAACTACACAAAATGAAATACAAGATCTATCTATCTAAGTATTCACCCAGACCACTGGTGGTCCCCCTAGTAGTTCGTGGCTACTCCTCAACAACAAATTGCAAGCTCAATCAACATGATTATGTCATTAACTTAAAAAAACGCAGTGTGAACATAAGTTTGCATAGATGTCTCAATTACACAATAAAATGTCTTCTTAAAATTTTGTCTTGTGGTCTGGCCACTACTGGTGATATTTATAGCGATTACAGTTCGAGAGGTTGACCACTGGAAGGGTCGACCTCCTCTAAAAATGGAAACTTATATTAAATGTACTCTAACAATTTTAGCTTCTAGAAACAGAATGAGCCACTTAGTGATTAGCATAACTGCCTAATTTGAGATGTCAGGACCTCAATAGCTTGAGGCCATGAGGGGGCACAAAACCTAATTCGTCGATTCTTCCAACACAGGCCTCCAATACACTAACCACCAACTCGCCTATGCTCCAAGTGTTGGATCATGTGCTGGATGAAGTGTCGGATAGAGTGTCGGATCGAGTGTGGGATGAAGTGTCAAACGAGCTACCATATGGAGGATCAGAATGCAAATTCTACCTATTACACATAGATCACACATTAGATCCTAAAAAACATCAAATCAAACTGAATTTAACTCAAAAGCATTGCAAAACATTGATTGCACACACCTGTTATAAATCCATGATGAATTGATACAAAATCCTTTGAAAACTCCTTCAAAATGGTAAATAGCATATATAATACCGGTGCAAAAAGGATTCAATCATCACCACAAAACAATCAAAATACGAGCCCAACAGAGACTGTCAGTGAATTCTAGGATAGGTTTGAGAGCTTCCTATATCAAATTCCTAGAAGCCATCATCATGGAGACAAGTACCTCGTGTATCTCTATACCAATGCACTCTTAGTGCATTTAGGGTTCCTCTTCATTAAAAAGGGGCAAAAAACAATCAATGATTCCTATTACATGGCCATGCAAATCGAGGAGAATATCTCTTCATCAAAGAGAAAACACATCTTCTCTCTAGGAACCAAATTTGATAACCCCAAAGGTACCCCAGATACCCTTAGCTAGAGAGATTACTTTCTCTTGATATCTTTGAAAGAAGGGAACAAGTCATCAACCAACAAGAGGTTGAGGAGAGCGATCCTAATGAGGTTTTCCAATCCCATGAGGAAGGGAAATAATTTACTCATGTTTCTACCGAAGATAACGAAGATATGTTTAAAGAGAGAGAGCATGGAGATACCAAACATGATGATGAATTATCGATATGTGCTCCTCCCTCTGATGAAGCCATCCACGAGTCTATTCCTCCTACAAAAGAAGAAGAGGATGAGGTTAGTCACTTTCCTTTTCAAGTTCTTGATAATGCCTTAATTTATGATTCAGAGAGGGAAGAAGAAAGGGAACCTTTGAACAAAACATACCATCCTTCTTATAAAGTTGAATATGTAGAATCAAGTCTTCCATTTGATGAAGTTATCCAAATACTTGAAGCCCCTGCACAAGAAGAAGTAAGAAAGGTGAGTTGTTTCCCTTTCCAAATTTTTAATGATTCTTTATCTTGTGATGTGGAAAGTGAATAAGTGTTGGATGTTTTTACCCCTTCATGCTATAATGAAGATGATGATTTTGTTGATAATATTGAAGAGTTCATACATGTTGGGAAGTGTAATTGAGATGTGATTGTATATGATGGGGATCCCATTTACGAAATTGAGGGTCATGTCCAAAATTTTCCTTCACCATTATCACATGAAGTTACTAATAAATTTGACATTTGGCAACAAGGACATGACATGATTACAAATTTTTCTCAGAAACCCAAGGATGACCTGATGCTATGCTCTCCTAATAATTTTCGGTCATACCTTGAGTACTTTGATGATTTTTCCTTTGACCACTTGGATCTATTCTATGAAGAAAATTATCAACCTACATCGTTTTTCTCAGATCTTTATAAGAGTGAGGAAGTTTCTTGCCTAAAGCAGGATACTTGTGATAATATTTTCCACCTCCCTTTGATTACTTTACCTCGCTATGTCAATAAAGGTATAGCTTAGAAACATGTCCCTTATCCCAAGTCTTCTGTAGGACAAAACCTGCTTTTGGAATTTAGGGGAAGGTTGAGTACCTTAAGAAGAAGCTTACTATCACAATCTTCCAGCTTCCCCTTAAGAAATTGTCAATCATCCTCAGGGTTCTTGCTAGTCCCTTCCCAGGCCTCAGATTATGAAGGCGTCTGGGGTATCCAACCTTTAGACTCTTTGAGTTAGTCTATTGAAACTTTGACTTTTCACGATCCCGTTCTGAGATGGATTGAGCACTTTCCTAAGAGAATGACTTGGCACCATTTTTTCCCTCCCACCTAACTCCATGAGCTAGACTTTACGATTCCCAATGATACAATACATTCTCTAACTCATGTTATTTGTGTGCTTGGATTATCATTGTTTTGGTTTATGATGAAGAACAAAGGCATGCATTATGAGACATTGCTAGGATGGTTTCACTGGCTATTTGACTACACCTAACATTCAACCAACATGGAAGTAGAAACAAGTAGGTAGGAATTTTTTATTCATTGTATATACCATCTACATTTCATGCTAGAGTAGTTTTATTTCAATTTGTATATATTCTTGCTTACTTTCATTTTATGTACCATATATGAGACGGGGGTGATATCACCACCCCAAATGATTACTAATATTTTTTGTTGAGATCAAGCAGGTCACAAGTCATGCCATAGATGCTAAGGTTCTCATACACTCTACAATGAGCACATGTCCCTGAGTTGGGGCTAGATTTTATCCCCTACCCTAGGGATAACTAAGGAGATTATGACTCAAGGCCCACAGGTCCTAGACATGGAGTATCGAGAGCCATATTGACTTGAGCATGGCTCTGGAAGGCACATTCTTCTTCTTCAACGCCTCCATATTTTTAGAAACAACAACATCCATCCCATCAGCCTGGTCCTTCAGCAGCAGTGGGTCTTTCTCCATGAAGTAATTAGTTTGGGTATCATGGTATGTGTCACTATGATTCTCAAAACATTTAAATATGTGCATTCAATTATTTTTACATATGACATGTGCTTGGAACTTGTTAGTCCCTAAAGTTGCACTTGATTGTGTGAGGGAAAGCTAGGGCATCATCATATTATTGGAATAATTTTTATAGATAAATGTATATTGGTTTTTTTAAAGGGTGGTTGAAAAATGGTTCAAGGTTTCAAGATAAATAGAAATTTCAGAATAAGAACAAATGATATCCCATTGACTGGTTAAAGGGTAGCCACATAGATGAACTATAAAAATAAGGAAAAGAGGATATAATTCCTCAATTTGTTAACCTCATAAGGAAATATTATCTCAAAATATCATTAAGAAACAAGAACATTAGCTTGAAATCAAAAACTTGAAAATAATCACAACAACAAATTCTTCACTGTATAATTAATAATCAAGAAAACAGTGCATTGCAGTTTGATAAATGAACTGAAGCATGAAGAGAAAAAGAACATGGAAGAAGATAAAGTCTAACCATAAATATTCCTTTTCCATTAAGTGTCACATATAATATGGAATGTCTTACAAGGAGTTTCAAAATAGGTCCCCTGGATATCCAAATTTTCTCTCCACTACTTCTCCTTCTACAGAGTTTATATAGAAACAATAAATAATTATATAGATCCAAAAGAAATGGATCTGAAAACATACTCATCTATATTTAGTTTATTGTTTCAAATAATCAAGGATAATATCAAATCTGATCTCCAAGTCGAATTGATGAGGTGGCTTGTCAACTGTTGTCCATGAGATGTTTTAGAAAAATAAATATGGCAAATTCCTAAAAAATAGGGTCCAACAATATCTTTGTATCTCCAAAATGGTGATAGATGTGTAAAACATGATAGAGGTTTTTGTGAAGGAGACAGTTCCCAACAAAAACCTCTTTTTGTTTCCAAAAATGAATCTCCATCTGTTCTGAAAATGCTTCCACAATTACTGACTAAAATAAGAAATTATGTATTGTGAAATCTCAGAAAATTAGGCCTCAAAGATATATTTGAATCTCTTAAACTCTGATTTTTGTGTAAAAATCGAGAGAGTTTTTTTTGAAGGGACATATTCCCAACAAAAACCTCTTTTTGTTTCAACAAATTAATCTCCATCTGTTCTGCAACCTCTCTTGAAGATAAAGACTAAAACAAGTAAAAAACAAAGTATTTCTTGTAGCTTTTTTAGAAAAATAGGCCTCAAAGATAAATTTGAATCTATTAAAATGTGATTGTTGTGTAAAAATAGAGAGAGGTTTTTGTGAAGGGGCATGTTCCCAACAAAAACGTATTTTGGTTTCAACAAATTCATCTCCACCTGTTCTGCAACCTCTCTTGAAGATAAAGACTATAACATGTAAAAAATAGAGTATTTCCTGTAGCTTTTCTGGTTCTGCAAAATAATATCCTTTGTCCTCAGAAAACACTGCTTCATATTTTGATTATCTGGTGGTTTCTCTTGTTATAGGTCTTGTAGAATATTTAGCAACCCATTTTCCTTTCTCTGTTGTCTTCCCCAAGTTTTTATTTTCTTTTTCTTTCCTATGCAATGTAAGTCTTTCTGCCTATTCTTTGACACCTGCTTTAGAGTCCTCATAATTTTCCTCTATGACTATAATATTTTCCTTTTTGATAGATGGTTCAAACATAGCTTTATATTTTAAATTATATTTGTTGATAACCCTAGTAGAATTTCTCCTAGCATATTGAGGCACATGTGCAGATTTCTTCCCTTGTTTTTTTCCTGTGGCACCTTTCTTACTGGTTGATTTTTGTTTATGTTTGAATGTGGGTTTAATTGATCTTATATTGTAATCCTCATATGTATCTTATTTCATTTTTATGTCTCCATCAGGAAACATTTCAATCTCTGCATCAAGTTTTGATCTCTTACCTCTGTTGGTCGTGGCTCTTTCCTGAATGTCATCTACAATGGTATCAACAAGGATTTGTTGAGTCTGCTTCTTTCTTTTGTTGGTCCTTGTCACCCTGGTTACAAACATTTCTTCTTTGACTGGGAGTTCATCAACTGTGATACTTTGTTTCTGTGTAACTGCCTTTTTTCCTTTAGCCTTTTTCTGTTTGCTTGGTTGTGGATCATTATTTAGAGATTGGATTAACCAATCCTAAGGTCTTTGTACTTCACTCAAAGCAGAAACAACCAGTGTCTTTAAATATTTGTGCCATTTGTGGATAAGCTTCAATCAGTTCAGTACCCTCATGTTCCAACCTAATGATTTGTCCACCTTTTTTCCGTGCCATGTCATTGATACAGTGTTGTAAAATTCCGCACTGTTTGAAAACAAGAATTTTGAAACATGTAGTTGTTATTACATAACGATTTCCTTAAATTGATATCTACACACATTATCCAAAAAATTAGACTAACATATGATGATATCATTTAAAAATATCAGGAAATAAGATTGATTTGATGTAGGTCCTTGCAGGTACAATGTGATCTCATTCAAACAACGGTTCAAACTACATCATTGATTCAAGCAAGATCATGGAGCACATGCATGTCTTTTATCCACGATTTGTGCGATCATGATGAGATTTGGATGTCTGGCACATGTCAAAGCATAATTACCTTAGCTCTACAGGAATAGCGCTATTCCTGTAGCGCCATTAATGACTTGGCAATAATTCAAGTTTTCAAAATTCAAATAAGCAAATGATGTGACAAATCTCATTAATCCATGTCTTAAAGATTCAAACTTAAGAAAGTTTTCAAAAATGAAAAAAAATGAAAACATAACAATCTCAAACCAAGGATTAAAGTCTAATAAAATCAAGAAATGAGATATAAGCATGGAGGGTTTAGGATAAGGGATTCTCACTAAATCAAGAACAAAATTAGAGGCTAAAACTAGTTCCTTCTGGGGGTGAAGTTTTAATGATAAACTTTAAGATCTGTAGACCAATGCCTTTACCTTGCTCTTGATTCTCTGATTTCCCTTCTCTTTCATCCTTTATTCACAACACAACTGTATAAAAACAAGTCCATTGGGTATATGGAGTCTTTATTTGAGCTCAAAAATAACAACCACAAAACTACAAGTAGTCTTTCCATTAGGCTACGGAGTCCTTATTCTTGTATACTGAAAAAAAATTGCTTGGATGCAAGCTTATTCAACCATTCTACTCTACTTTCCTGTTGAGATCATGTTGATCATGTGTAGGTGAATTTCCAATGCAACCATGAAATGATTTCACTTCCAAGAGGGTCTTCTTCCTTGCAGGTAAATAATAAAATGTAAAAAAATTGATATTTTTGCAGTAAAAAATGAATGGGAAACCCATACTTACAACTGCAATTTGATTTAATTTCAAACGTTGCAAAATTTTGAACCTCTAGAAACTTGAAATCCATGTAGAGAGCCACAGGATCCTGCCAATGGTACCGCATCTCTAGCTGATACAAGAAGCCATATTGTTTCTCTATGATTTCTGCTTCATTTATGAGAGCATAATTCATTTGAAAATCATTGGTTTTATCAAAAGCATCTGGAACTTGCTCATATGCTTCTTGGATAACATTGTTCAAAACAACATTATCATCATGAGAATCAAGAGGTTGATCCTCATCTTCCACGCTGCCTTCAGATGCATAACTATCATACATCGACTTCGACTCTTCATGGACGATGGATTGAATGCCTTCATGAATTTGCTCGTTAGAATTTGTCATGTCATCAACATCTGGATCCAGGACTTCAAGATCATCATCATACTCATCAAATAAAGGCTGATTTGAAAATTTTTCTGAACTCTGAAAACCAAGGATCTCTACTTCATGATTATATTGAAAAAATGAGCGTATATATGTTGCTTAATTATCATAAGAATTTTGACCATAAGACACATATGAAACAACATCAAATATATTTGCAATTGTTGGTTTTTCTTGCTCATCTATAGTATGGTCTTCAACAAGAATATCTTCAGTCAACAAATGATCTTCAAACAGATTAGGAACAACATTTTTATCAAAGTCACTACTATTAGAAACATTCAGCTTGATACCAACTGCATCTAAAGTATCATTATTATGAATTTCAAGATCATAATGCTGCAAATATTCCTGTTGTAGGACAGATTTAGAAGAATATATGACTGATAATGAATTTTCTTTCTCTTCATCTATACTGCTAGAGTAATCAATTTCTTGAGAATAATATCCTGATTTGCATTGCTCACAGCAATCTACCAGAAGAAGATCAGCTGGAAAATACCTTTTACATTGTTCATTGAATGCAACATGAAATTATCTTAAAGAAGAAACACTGGAAGCAGGAAGAGATATGTACCAGACACGTGCATCACCCTCCAAAGAGTACATAAACATTTTCATCAATGCATCTTCATGATGAATATTCAGCTAATCCATGCATTGATGAAAGTCAATCAAATGTAGTGCTGGATTGTCTTCATCTTTTTCTCTGAAACGTGGAAGGCAATCTTCCCATATATCAATAGTGGAAACATAATTAGGGAAACCATTAATAGCAGAGAAATTAAATGGTGCAAACCTCCGTGCCAAAATAGATTCCATAGCCTTTGACATCTCGGGGTAGTGGATTTGTCAATGGATTCTTCCTTCATGGAGTCTTCGGGTGAATGATACAGTCAGAAAAAGTATCCAACTCATGTTCACCATCAAGAGATAGAATTGATCATTGTCATTCTCCTAGGGATAAATACTTCGAGTCTCCATCCCCGACAACAACGCCAAAAGATGTTAGTCCCTAAAGTTTCACTTGATTGTGTGAGGGAAATCTAGGGCATCATCAGATTATTGCAATAGTTTTTATGGATAAATGTATATTGGTTTTTTGAAAGGGTGGTTGAAAACTGGTTCAAGGTTTCAAGATAAACAGGAATTTCAAAATAAGAACAAATGATATCCCACTGATTGGTTAAAGGGTATTCACATAGATGAATTAGAAAAATAAGGAAAAGAGGATATGAAGTCTTAAATAACCTCATAAGTAAAGCTTATCTCAAAATATCATTAAGAAACAAGAATATTAGCTTGAAATCAAAAACTTGAAAATAATCACAACAACAAATTCTTCAATGTATAATTAATAATCAAGAAAACAATGCATTGCAGTTTGATAAATGATCTCAAGCATGAAGAGAAAAAGAACATGGAAGAAGATAAAGTCTAACCTTCAATATTCCTTTTCCATTAAGTGTCACATAGAATATGTAATGTCTTATAAGGAGTTTCAAAACAGGTCCCCTGGATACCCAAATTTTTTCTCCACTACTTCTCCTTCTACAAAGTTTATATAGAAATACATAATTATCAAGATCCAAAAGAAATGGATCTGAAAATCTCCTCATATATATTTAGTTTATTGTTTAAAATAATCAAGGAGAATATCAAATCTGATCTCCAAGTCGAATTGATGAGGTGGCTTGTCAACTATTGTCCATGAGATTTTTTAGGAAAATAAATATCGCAAATTCCTAAAAAATAGGGTCCAACAACATCTTTGTATCTTCCATACGGTGATAGATGCGTAAAAATTTAGAGAGATTTTTTTGAAGGGGATCGTTCCCAAATCCATCTCCAGCTGTTCTGAAACTGCTCCCAAAATTATTGACTAAAACAGGAAATTATGTATTGTGAAATGTCAGAAAATTAGGCCTCAAAGATATATTTGAATATCTTAAACTGTGATTGTTGTGTAAAAACCGAGAGAGGTTTTTGTGAAGGGACATGTTTCCAACAAAAATGTCTTTTTGTTTCAACAAATTAATCTCCATATGTTTTGCAGCCTCTCTTGAAGATAAAGACTAAGACAGGTAAAAAAACATAGTATTTCCTATAGCTTTTTCATAAAAATAGTCCTCAAAGATAAATTTGAATCTATTAAAATGTGATTGTTGTGTAAAAATTGAGATAGGTTTTTGTGAAGGAGAATGTTCCCAAAAAAATCTCTTTTGGTTTCAACAAATTCATCTCTAGCTGTTCTGCAATCTCTCTTGAAGATAAAGACTATAACAGGTAAAAAACATAGTATTTCCTGTAGCTTTTCTGGTTCTGCAGAATAATAGTCTTTGTCATCAGAAAACACTGCTTCAGTTTTTGATGATCTAGTAGTTTCTCTTGTTATAGGTCTTGCAGAATATTGAGGAACCTTTTTTCCTTTCTCTGTTTTCTTCCCCAAGCTTTTATTTTCTTTTGCCTTCCTATGCAATGGAAGTCTTTCTGTTTGTTCTTTGACACCTACTTTAGAGTCCTCAGAATTGTCCTCTATGACTATAATATTTTCCTTTTTGATAGATGGTTAAAACATATCTTTATATTTTAACCTATATTTGTTGACAACCCTAGTAGAATTTCACCTAGGGTATTGAGACACAGGTGCATATTTCTTCCCTTGTTTTTTTCCTGTGGCACCTTTCTTACTGGTTGATTTCTATTTATGTTTGAATGTGGGTTTAATTGAGATTATATTATAATCCTCATCTGTATCGTATTTCATTTGTATGTCTGCATCAGGAAACATTTCAATCTCTGCATCAAGTTTTGATCTCTTACCTCTGTTGGTCGTGGCTCTTTCCTGAATGTCATCTATAGGGGTATCAACAGGGATTTGTTGAGTCTTCTTATTTCTTTTTTTGGTCCTTTTCACCCTAGTTACAGACATTTCTTCTTTGACTGGGAGTTCATCAATTGTGATACTTTGTTTCTGTGTAGCTTCCATTTTTTCCTTTAGCCTTTTTCTGTTTGCTTGGTTGTGGATGATTGTTTAGAGATTGGATTAACCAATCCCAAGGTCTTTGTACTTCACTCAAAGCAAAAACAACCAGTGTCTTTAAATCTTTGTGCCATCTGTGGGTAAGCTTCAAGCAGTTCAGTACCCTCAGGTTCCAACCTAATGATTTGTCCACCTTTTTTCTGCGCCATGTCACTGATACAGTGTTGTAAAATTCTACGTTGTTTGAAAATGATAATTTTGAAACCTGTAGCTATTATTACATAATGATTTCCTTCAATGGACATATGCACACATCATCCGAAAAATTAGACTAACAGATGATGGTATCATTTAAAAATATCGGGCAATAGGATTGATTTGATGTAGGTCCTTGCAGGTACAAATTGATCTCATTCAAACAACAATTCAAACCGCATCATTGATTCAAGCAAGATCATGGAGCACATGCAGGTCTTTTATCCACGATTTGTGTGATCATGATGAGATTTGGATGTTTGGCGCATGTCAAAGCATAATTCCCTTAGCACTGCAGGAATAACACTATTCCTGTAGTGTTGTTAATGACTTGGCAATAATTCAAATTTTCAAAATTCAAATAAGAAAATGATGTGACAAATCTCATTAATCCATGTCTTAAGATTCAAACTTAAGAAAATTTTCAAAAATGAAAAAAAATGAAAACATAACAATCTCAAACCAAGGATTAAAATATAATAAAATCAAGCAATGAGATATAAGCAGGGAGGATTTAGGATAAGGGATTCTCACTAAATCAAGAACAAAATTAGAGACTAACAGAACTTATGCTTTTCCACTTGTCGACACTTGGGGCGAATGCCAAGATGCCCTAGAAATTTGGTTCCCATATGGTTTGAGTTTCCATTGAGTGGGTTCATGAAAGGTCATCGTCCTTTCCCACCACACTTATTACTTTTCATCCTGTTCCCTTTCATCCTTCCCATAGATTGGTTCGGGCATTGGGTTTTCGAAGCTAGCAAAGGGTTGTACCTTACCTTGTGGGAAGAAGGGGATAATGGCCCAGAGGGTAAAAGTAGTAGGAAAAAGATAAAATACAAAAGAAAAAAACCTTCAGATGCTTCACCTAGGGATCCTTGAGAAAGCAATAAAAGGCTTCTCAACAAGAAACAGAGGGACCCATAAAATAATAAAATCAAGACCTAGTTGGAAGATATGGGGTCTCATCACGAGCCATCCTATTAGGTCCATGGGTATGTAGTGGTATGAAACTACCATTCAGCTGGTCACCACACCAAGGTAGTCTCTCTTGGTGACATAGCCAATATAAAGGTGGTCTCATCACAAGACAACTTTCTCATCTACGTGAAATGCTTGTGGGTAACATTGTCACCACTAGTCACCACGCCAAGGCAGTGTCCCCTAACTAATCTCTTGAAATAAAAAAAAATAAGATAAAAATATAAAAGGCATTGAATGGGCTTGGAAACATTTGCATCCATGAAAAGGTGCAACTCACCCTCTTCAAAGGCACCCACAGGTAATACATACATTCCCCTATGATCACTACACCCATTGCTCAAACATCCCTCACCACCTCATCCACTTACATGGCCTGGGTCACCTAGAAACATCCCACGTCCATTGAGAATTATCCCAAAAGGACTTCCTGACGTCCTCTCCAAACCTGGCTTGAAGAATATCATAACGTCTTTGAGAGATTTTCTGGGAAAGGGGGCTTTAGGCACATGTTTAGATAACTTGATTATTAGATGTGATTGACATTGTTATGGTCCCTGTGACTTATGATCCCATGGAGGGTGTTCTTTTTTTTGTTGGAGGGCCACACCCGACAGACAAGTGCACATGGGGAGATGATTAGTTCGAACCTCCATAGGGATAAAATCCCACCAGATGGATGTTGAGACCCTAGCCATGGGAAAAGGCAGGTCAAAGGCTAGCACCAGAGAGAGAGGAAGGCGCTCCAGTAGAGACAACCTGGTAGTCCTAGACCCAAGGGGGTCTTTCCCTCCTACTATGATGTTGGCCTTGAAAGTTTCATGATGTCACCTTTGTGACCCTTGACATCACCTAACATTTGGTGGACACTTTGGAGGCATTTATGTGTCAAGTGGCACATGTGTCTTGATCCAGAGGCCTTGGGAGGCCTAACGTTTTCTTCTTGGAGGCCGACACTTCACCAGAGATTCCTAGCATCACCTTAAAGGGGAATGACATCACCTATTTTGGTTGATTTAGGGTTTAAATTGTCATTTTTATGTAAAAACTGGATATTACATGTAAACTGACCATGTTGGTCTTTTTGTCTTAATTCTGATCATTGTAACTGTATAAATAAGGGGAAAATTACTCTTATGTTTCATCATCTTTAACTCACATTTAAATGATTTTTGAAATTTACACCCTAATTAGGGTTTCTTGGCTTAAATTTAGTGCACACTTCTTGAAGGAGGTTATTTTTGGACTAATTTAGCATTTTTCTTGGTGGAAGTCTTCAACTAGGCCTATTGCTATATGATTCTTGGTGAATTTAAGTAATTTTTCTGA
Source organism: Picea glauca (assembly GCA_000966675.3). NCBI lineage: Eukaryota > Viridiplantae > Streptophyta > Pinopsida > Pinales > Pinaceae > Picea > Picea glauca. Next base: position 101,439 of record JZKD02S1652983.1, read on the forward strand.
AATTATTCTTCAATGAATGGTTATGGTTGTATTTATATTGCATTTGTTCTAAGATAATGAAATTGCTAGCTTAAAACCCTAGGAGGCTAAAGCACATGTTATTGTTCTTTCCTTAGTAACTTTCACCTACTAGATTATGCTACAAAATCATTTTTCTTGAAGCTTTTTTCTAAGGGCCTTGCCATTGCAACACCCTAGCTTCTTTTGCTTCATCTATCCATCATCTACTTCATCTTTGAGCTAAGAAGGAGGAAAACCGCTAGGGATTAGGGTTACCTACTTCCTAGAGGCCATTTCCCCCCTAAGGTTTAGTGATTGAATCCTTGGGCTACCAACACTTCAATCATTAACCTTCTTATCTCTAGCTCTCTTATTATCATTTTGTTCCTTCAAGATTTTCGTTTCTAAAAGAGACTCCATTTACCCTAAAATCATTGATCTAAGCCTTACAATTGAGTGATTGATGAAATCCACCCTCAAAACTTTTACCTTAAGCTCTCAACTAACTATTCCTAACCCTAGAATAGACTAATCTACTAGCCTACTTGTTATTGTTACAAAATCAAGCTACAACAATCTATTTCAGAATTAAAATCACCTAAAAGAAATTGTAATGTTGATTTATACATTGCCTAATTTGCTTCTGACAAATGCTAGTACTTTGGCATTAATAAGTGATTATTTTGGGTCATTTTGAAGCTCTTTCAAAGCATTTATTGTGAAGCAATCATCTCATAAACATTGTTGTTATAAAATTTTGTTTGCTTCATCATATATCAACTATTTATTTTATTGATAAAGTCTATGATTTTATGAATTACTAACAACAAGTTGTGCTTGCAAAATATATATTTTCTTGTTGCTTTGTTCTGGGCAGGTACATCTTAATACTTCATTACTTCATTGGTTAAAACCCTGGTAATTTATGATCAATGTGACTCGTGAGAGGGGATAATTTTATAAACACTTTAACCTTTGCCTTCTCAAACCCCAGGTCATGGGGGATGTCTCCCATGACCCATCAACATTAAATAGAAAGAGGTATCCCATTGAGGTGGCAATGATAGGATAACCTCCTATTATGCCAATTTACCTTCCCTTAACCTTTTCCCTTGGAACAAATACAAATTGAGAGATAACAATATTTTTTGATGATATACTAATCTTCAAAAAATATGGGGAAGAGAATGCACAACATGTTGACATGGTCTTAAAACTGTTGGAAGAGAAACACCTACATGCAAATCCTTCCAAGTGTTCCTTTGGGGTTCGGGAAGTGGAATATTTGGGTTATATTGTATCTCATGAATGTGTCAAAGTGGACCCTAACAAAATTAAATCTATGATAATATGGACAATTCCTAAAATATTGAAGAATCTTAGAGGATTCTTAGGATTGACGGGATATTATCACAAGTTTTTCAAGAATTATGGTTAAATAGAAACACCTCTAACAACATTATTAAAAAAAGAAGGCACTTTCTTTGAACCAAGAAACAACCAATTCTTTTGGAAAAATTAAGGAGGCTATGTACAACTCCTATCCTAGCCATGTTTGAATTCACAAAAACCTTTATTGTGGAGTTTGATTCCTTATGGAATGGCATTGGTGCAATTTTAATGCAAGAAGGAAGGCCCCTTTCCTTTGAAAGTTGTTATATTAAAGGAAACAACTTACTAAAACCCATTTATGATAAGGAAATATTATCCATATTAGACGTAGTTAAGAAATGGTGCCCTTACCTAATAGGAAGACACTTCAAGGTAAAAATAGATCATGATAGTTTTAAGTACTTCTTGGAACAACAATTATATTCAGATGAGCAACACAAATTGGTTACAAAGCTGATGGGTTATGAATTTGAAATTACCTACAAAAAAAAGTAAAACAAAATGTGGTGTAAGATGCACTTTCAAGGAAATAAAAAGACATGGAGGGCTTATTGTGTGCTATTTCCATTCCATGATATGATTGGGTGGAAGAAGCAATGATATGATGGAAGAAATATCAAAAGGTGAGAAAAATCATTCAACACATACAATAGGACCTAAGTGCGTTAAACAAATTGGTGTGGAAAAATGATTTATTGTGGTATCAAGGTCGCCTATATTTATGTAAGAATTCCCAACTCAAACATAAGGTCGTTTTGGAATTGCATAGTTCTCATATAGGAAGACATTCAGGGTTCCTAAAAACTTACCACAAAATCAAGAAGGATGTTTTCTAGGAAGGTCTTAAAATTAATGTTCAAAAGTTTGTGGCTGAATATTTGGTTTACTAACAAAATAAGGGAGAGATAATTAATCCCGAGGTCTCCTATAACCATTATCCATAGCAAAGAAACACTAGGAATATGTTTCAGTGGATTTTATTATAGGTATACCCAAGTCTGAAGGAAAGACTGTTATGATGATAGTGATGGATCAACTCATAAAGTATGCCCATTTTTTCTCTCTTTCTCATTCTTTTAAATAAATGATAGTAGCTACAACATTCATGGAAACAATTTAGAAGCTACATGGAATCCCCAAGATTATTGTAAGTGATAGAGATCCAATTTTCACTAGTAATTTTTGGAATGAATTATTTTTTTGTTTGGGTACTCAATTGTCTCATATCTCTTACTATCCTTAATCTAATGGAAAAATAAGATTATGAATAAATGTCTAGAACAATATCTTCATTTCTTTTCATTTGATAAAAAGACACAACGGGTCAAGTGGTTTCCCTTGATAGAATGGTGGTACAACACTTCCTTCCATACTTCATCAAGATTGTCCCCATTTATGGAACTTTATGGTTATCATCCTCCATCCATTAAATCATACTTGAAAGGGAAAGATAAGGTTCAAGTAGTAGAGAACCACATAGAGAACCAACAATATTTTCTCCAATTATTGCATAACAACTTGGCTATAAAACAAAATAGGACGAGAAAAAAAGCATATCAACATTGCAGTGAAAGGGAATTTGAAGTAATATGGTCCCTATAAGGTGTTGTAGAGAATTGGAAGTATGGATTACAAAATGGAGTTTTCTCCATGTTTATGTGTACATATAATATTTCATGTTTCTTTCTTAAAGAAGGTAGTCAATGAAAAGATCCTAGTTAAGAATATTTTACTAGATATTAATGAATAAGGGAAAATCATACTATAACTAAAAGCAATCCTTGAAACAAGGATTAAGAAACTATGAAATTGAGAAATCACTAAGTACCTCATCAAGTGGAATCACCTACCAATAGAAGAGAGACATGGGAAGATGAGGTCCTCGTGAAAAAACTTCCACAACTAATCAAGTGTTGAGGGAAACACTTGTTAGATCAGGAGGGGCATGTTAAGCCCTAGATATTGAGTTATTACATTTCTATTTTTATATTAGTGTTGACCTTATTGGTTGGCTAGACCATTTAATTTCAATTGTTCCCTTTTTCTCCTATCTATACAAAGGAGACCTAGTTTTAATAATCATCTCATCGTGTACATTTATTATATTGTAAAATGAGGTTTCTCCCTCAAAGAGGCTTTTCATACATTATTCTCTCTCATTCTCAATGCACATAGTTACTTCACTTTCTCTTTTTATTCTATTTGGTGTTTTGGTGCATAATAGATAGGTAAGGTATTTCTAGAAATAAAATTGAACTTTGATCATGGACTATTATGTCATTTGGGCTATATTTGTGTTCCTTCAAGCAAGCATGAAAACCTGATTTGGGAAGCTCATTACAATCATGTGGCAGGACACTTTGGTGTGGAAAAGACCATGGTTGTACTAAAAAAGTACTTTTATTGGCTGAGGATTTGACAAGATGTCATTAAATATATCAGATCACACATGACTTGTTCCATTTCCAAACCAGCCATTAAAAAGCAAGGGTTGTACACTCCTTTTCCTACTCCCAATAGGTAGTGTGATTCCATCTCCATAGATTACATTTCCAGTATACCTTCTACCAAACATTGTAATGATTGTGTATATGTGGTCATTTATTGGTTTTCTAAGATGACCATCTTGGCAACCTACAAGAAGAGTATCACCATCGAGGCCATTTATTTGATCTTCTTCGAACATGTTTGGATTCATTTTGGGCTACCACATACTATTATTTTAGACTGCAAAAACAAGTTCTTGAGTACATTTTGGTCCATCCTATGGTCACTGATGGACACCAAACTCACAAAATCCACTACCTTCCACCCCCAAGACAATTGACAAACAAAGGTGGTCAACATAATGATTGTGCATATTCTAAGAATGTACAAATAAAAACACCCACACACATGGGATGAAATCCTTCCTTATGTTCAACATAGCTACATTAGATCCCTCCATAGCTCTATTGGCCACAAACCTTTTCAGTTGTGCTTGGGGTTCCAAAAGATGGCCCCCATCGATGTAGTTGTGTACATTACATCTTCAAAACAATAGACCTCCCATGTTAATATCGAGGTAGATAAAGGATCTAAATTTGTTGAATGGATCCAACACATTCTACAATAGGTTCATGCTGATCTGTAGAAAGCCAATGCCAAGTACAAGCAACGACATGCTCAACATCAAATTCCACACAAGTTTTAGGTTGATGGTAAGGTTTAGTTGAATTTGTAGAAATAACATCTCAAAGCACTCCATGGGAAGCTTAGAACACTCTGATATGGGCCTTACACCATCACGAAGGCTATGGGTGAGAATTATTTTGACTTTATTATTCCCCCTTTCCTTTGCTTGCATCCAATATTTAATGTAGAGTTTCTTTGACTATATTTCCCACCCCTATTGGACACTTCATAGGTGGCTAAGCATTTGGCCCCTAAAAAACTCAATCCTAATTACATTGAATAGGATACAATGGATCATATCATGGAAACTAATACAAAGGGAATCCACCAATGAAACATACAACTCTACTAGGTTGTCAAAGTAAGACAACTTATTCATAAAGGCAAGTGGTTCAACAGGAGTCAAATTCAACAAAAGTTTCCCCATTTGATGAAGAAAATTGATTCAAGGGGACCATTGCTTCCTAAGGGGGGAGGAATTATTCAAGTGGATATCAATGGCCACCCACATCTTCCACTATGGATCAAGATGATTCACCATATTGGTAGTTTTTTGTCTATAATTTTTCATATCCTAAACGTTCGGGGCCATTTTGAGGTTTTAAATGATTTTTTTTTCCATTCGAGGGATAGGGGTGGCCATGGGGTAACTTGTCCCAACCAAAAATTGTAATTCTTAGTTATATCTTTCCAACGAGCTACTATTCACCTCAAATGGAGATTGTATGAAAAATTTGTGACCACAAGAAGTTAGCATATCAACTAACCACATCGGGGCTCACAAACATTTGGTGCTTCACCTCCTAGGGTTAGGGTTTTGGATCATTAGGTTTCTTGCTTTATGTTAAAAGGACATTATTTTTTCCTCTTGTAATATAGTTTTGCAAATGATCATTTCCAACATCTCTCTCTCTTTCTCTCTAGATATAAGATACCACCATTCCAGCTAGTTTGTTTTGTGCAATATTCTTCTATTTTATTCATTAATAGAAGTTTGTTTTCACTGTATTACCATGTTTTTTGCTATATTTTTGTGTGTGTTTCATTTCATTTCCTATACAATCTATATTCTTCATATCATAACAATTTATTCCTTATCATTTCTTGGTGCAGGTCCTCGACGAGGTCAGGGTATAGAGAGTTGGGTCTCAAGCTAGTTTCACTTGGAGACAACCACTCTCATTGGATCAAGTAGCCTCCCATGGAAAAAGAAAAGAGATATGAAAAATAAATATATCCTTTCAATATGTTGCTCGAGGAATCCCTCACTTGACAAAGGAATGAGATGATGGACAGCTTCACCTAGATCCTTCGACGACTTCCAATGGTAGGTAATGCACCCTCAATAAGAAGTCATTTCATAGGTGTGACACCCTTCAAGGTACAAGTTAAATTTGATATCCATTTATTTGAAGGCCAAATATATGCATATTCTTTGATGGCTAAATATTCTATAGGGTTATTACTCTATTCAAAAATATTCTGACAGTGAAAAGACCACCTTTGCGCTCCTTAAATCCCTTCCCCATGTCAAATATTGGTGGGAAGGTTACTGGGAGAGAAATAATGATGATGATTCTATGGAATTTGGGAAAATAACCACTTGGGTGGCCTTTGTTGATTCCCCTAAGAAGGAATTCTACCCTGTTGGAAATTATGATGACCGATACACAAGGTGGACATATCTACATCAGGAGAGAGACCAGACGATGTTGTTGTACACCAATATATTCCATACATTTCACTCAAATATGGATATCAGAGACTCTGAGTGACACCTAGTTTTGAATTAATATAGTGTCCTACACAAGTACATCCAAAACAATATGTATTTCTTGGAAATCTCCTCACTGGGATATGCTTATCGATATGTTGTTAAAATTGAGCAGAAATTTAAGAAATAGAATAAGGGTATAAAAATACACCACAATAGAAGCATGGTAAAGGTGACCCTAACTCACATAACAAGGGACATATAGAGGAGGGCCAACCTCAAGATAAATATTCCAATCCATAGACAAATAAGGGATATATGAAGTTGAATAAGGACACCTAAAAGTGGTGCCAGTTATACAAAATATCATGACACAATACTAATGAATACCGCTTGAAGTAGTCATTTTTTGTTGAGGTTAAAGAAAAAGACTTGGACCCTAACTCAAACTCTAATTCAAAATAGGATAATGTAAATGGGATCATCAATGAAAAATAAAGTTCCACCATTGCAACTTCAAATATCCAACAAGATGATTCAAAGGATATTGAGTAGGGTAGCTCCTTTTCCACTCACATATATAGGTGAAGGGGACCCCACTACATTTCATTGTTGAAAGTGGGATCCAGAATAAATTAATATCAATCGAGTTCATCAAGAGATTGAATTTGTGAACAATGACACACCTTCAACCATACACTATCAGTTGGTTGATCCAGGGACAATACCATTTCATTAGCTAGTAGTGCATCATGTCCTACGAAATCAAGCCCGTCAGAGATGAGGTACCATGTGATGTTTCCCCACTCAAATTTTGTGATATTATTCTAGGAAAAACTTATATGTGGAAATTTCATGCTATTTATGAGTCCCAACCATGTAGTTTCATTTTTACTTTGGGAGGTCATCCCTATAGGGTACTAGAGGTAGTCTTAAATATTTAAATTGTATTGATATTAGAAATATAGTGCCACAAGTTAATCTCTTAGACTACATAGTTTTTCCTCTTTATGGTTCGGTAAAAAGGTGAATGAAAGGTCATTCCAACCACCACAACATCAACATGGGGTCTCTCTACACAACAAAAGTAGGTCAATAAGGTTGTAAAGAAGTATAGAGACATCTTCGCTTCATGCATAGGGGTTCCTCTGCACTATCAAATTAAACACCCCATTGAATTGATACTTGGTGCTCCCTTACCAATGGTTTAATAAAAAACACTCCCTTACCAATGGTTCAATAAAAAACACTCCCTTATGGAGAATGAGGAAATAAAGCATAAAATTCATGAGCTCATCGGAAAGGGTCATATTCGACTGAGCTCCTCACATTCCAGGAAACCAATTGTGTTGGTGAAGAAGAAGGATGGAATATGGTGAATTTGTATTGATTATAGAGCCATGAAAAAAATCACTATCAAGATCTGATACTTTATCCCCTGAATTGACGATATTCTTCATCAACTTAAGGGTGCCATGCTCTTCAGTAAGAATGATATGAATTCATACTACAACCAGGTTCCAATAGAGCCAATTGATGTATGGAATACAACCTTCAAATAGAAATAAGGACTCTTTGAGTGGTTGGTCATGCCTTTTGTCTTGAATAATTCTCCACTAACATTCATGAGGATGATGGATGATATTTTGCGACCATTCACAAACTATTTTATGTTCATATATTTGGATGACATCCTCATCTTTAGTCGGATCTGGGTATAATATTTGCAACACATTCAATAGGTCCTGAGCACCCTCTAGAAACACAAGTTATATTCCAATATAGAGAAATGTTCATTTGAAATGCAGAGAGTTCAATAGTTAGGATACATTGTGGATGGGCATGGTGTTTGTGGACCCATCCAAGATCCAATTCATTCAAGTTTTCCTAGAATCAATGAATTTGATAGAGCTCTGCATCTTCTTGGGCCTCACCAACTTCTATCGAAGGTCTATGTTGAGGTTCTCTCATATTGTGATCCAGATTATTTTCGGCACGAAATGAGAGTGGAGATATAATAAAGAAATGCAGAGAGATATCGCAGATATTCAATAATATAAAAAAACTTTATCATAGATGCTACCATAAACACAGACATACAGTAATACATGATTTCTATTAATGAAATAAATGTACAGAGACGGTAAAAATACAGAGTGAAAGACTCGCTAGAATGGTGGCAACTTATCTCAAAGAAGAGATGTGACGGCTACTCGCATTCGCAAGATGATCATTACAATGAGGCTTTGAAGGACTTTTTACAATAAACAGGAATGCCAAAAACCCTAGACATCCAAAAAACTAACCCTAGGAGATGAAGCGCCAAAATTCATGTGGGCCCCGTTTGGGTAAGTTAGTACATTAACTTTCCGGGGTCGTAACTTTTGCATACTATCTCCATTTTAGGCGTATGATAGCCCGTTGGAAAGGTATTATTGAGGAGATTCATTTTGGGGCCTCAATCATGCCTTTATATATCATTGAGTTGGGTCGATCCCAAAAAAACTTCATTTAGGCCCTCAAAATGGCCCCAGAAGTTAAGAACTGCTAAAAATAGTAAATTGCCAAAATTGCTAGAAAACTGTTTTGAGCCACTCGAAAAAGGTGGGTGGCCACCGATATTCACCTGGATCAATTCTCCCTCCTTGGGAAGAAATGGTATCCATTGCGTTGAGTTCTCAGGGAAGAGGGAAAAGCATTTGTTGAATCTGCATCTTGGTGAGCTGCTTGCCTTGCTGGAGACATCACGTTGCTTAGTTTGTGGACGTATGTCATGAACCTGTTGAGGATGAGGTTGTTCAACAAGTCAAGATACATGAGAGGACGGTGTGAAGAAGGAATATTTTCACTTTGTTGCAACCTTTTCGACCTGCTTATGTTGGATAGAAGGTGCTTGGGGCAAGGCTGTAGTGGTTGTAGTGTCCTTTTGTTCTCCTTTTGAAAAGATTGTGAAGAAGATGAATTTTACATTATGAGATACTACCTTGCGGTACTTTTTAGGTGAAACAGTAGTCAGAACTACCTCTGGTATTCTGTAGAGATGACCCCCCAAAGTAACAATGACACTATGGGGTCGATACTCATAAACAACATGGCGTCTCCACATATATGTTTGGCCCAAGAGCACATCACAGACATATAGTGGGGAAACATCACATAATACCTCATCCTTGAAGGGTTGGATGGCATATCATAATTGGCATTGTTGGCTGACACAGAGATCTTGTCCTTGGTGAAGCCACCCGATGTTGTATGGTTGTGGGTGTGGTGTTGTTGACAATTCCAACTATTTGATGACCTCTGTTGAGATGAGGTTCTTATGGCTTCCGCTATCAACAATAAAATGCAGCGGGGTCCCCTTCACCCACATATATGAATGAAAAAGGGGCTCCCCCTCTTCAGGATCTGTTGGTTCTTCTGGTTGAATTGACGCAGTCGCGAAAATAGCAGTAGGGTCTAAGTCAATGATATATCCTTTACCAGTATTTTCAGAATCAGATTCTGAATCAGGGCTCGTCTCCTTGTCTTTGATCTCGGCCACCAATGGCTTCTTTGAGCGACATTCATTGGTGTTGTGCTAGGGGCTTTTGTGGAAATCACACCATTTTTCGGTGTCCTTCTTTGTCTTCCCGTGACCCTTATTTTCTTGTGGCTTGGACGGGTTTTCAGGAGACTGTTTGTTAGGACTATCTTTATCAAACTTTGGTTGTTGTAGATTTGCAGACCCGAACTCCCGTTTGTTCTGGTGCTTAATTTTTTGATCGATTTTAACAACATATCGATAATCAACATCGAGTGATGAGATGTCCAGAAAATCCATTTTAGTTTGGATGTATCTGTGTAGAGCCCCACGGTATTTCAGAACCAAATGTCATTCAGAGTATTTGATTCCTAGATTGGTGTGCAAGGTATGGAAGGTATTGGTGAACTCTGGAACTGCTTGGCCCCTCTCTTTCCACAGTGTGGTCCATCTCATGTACTAGTCCTCATAGTTTCCAACAGGGTAATGCTATTTCTTTACAATGTCCACAAAAAAATCCCAAGTGGGCTTGGCCCCATATATTCTAGACTCCTCTGTGGAACTCTACTCTTTGTAAGTTTCCCACCAATGTTTGACATGGGGGAGAGCCTTAAGGAGCACGAAGATGATCTTTTCTCTGTCTGAAAAATTGTGAACAGAGAAATAACCTTCTAATAGATTTAACCATTTATCTAGGGCATCCAAATCTATCTGACCTTCAAATATAGGAATATCAAAATTGACCTATACCTTAAAAGGTGAAGTGCCTCCAAAGTGGCCTCTTGATGAAGATGTGCCTGATGCTATCGAGAGGCATTGAAAGATGTGGTAAAAATTATCCATCATTTTGTCCCTCTGTCGCGTGAGACCTTTCTCAAGCAACAGACTTATAGGATCATCTGCTCCGTCGTTTTTCTTTTCTTTTTCCATTGAGGGTTTATTGGGTCTAATATAATAGATATAAAAAGTATGTAGAACAAAAATAAAATGCTAGAAATGGCAGAATAACAGTAATATAACTAGCATAATCTCCACAATAAAACATAAATGATATAAGAACAACAACAGAAATAACACTTTGATTCATAAAGCAATGTTCACGGGCCTCTTCAAGGGGGAAACCTCCAGTCGAGCAACACTCTRTTACAATAATCTCCAAGCTAGGGTTTTCATACCCTTGACCCTTATTTATACTAAATATGTCTATCGAGAGAAAAATCTAGAGGAAGATCCTTCTAGAAGTGGAAGCTTCTATTAGGTCTTCTTGCATCTGTCTTATTCTATTTTATTGAAAGGCCTTATTAATATTGACCTTTATTACATATGAATATATTTCTCTACTTATGTGCAGGTTAGGACCCTAACATGTCCGTCCTCTTAAAAATAGCCTTGTCCTCAAGGCTTGAGATGTGGAAATAACTGTAGAATTTTAGCTGGTTCCCAAGTGGCATCTGTTGGAGTTGTATCTTTCCACTAGACTAGCACTTCCTTGATTGTTCTCTGATGTAGGCAACGCTCATTTTGTTCCAAAACTGCTTCTGGATGTAGCCAAATGGATCCTTCTTCAGCTAACTTGGGAAGGTTGGTTTGAATTTGGCACCTAGTTCCAATCACCTTCTTTAAGCATGAAACATGAAAAA
>JZKD02S1652983.1:116713-135697 GCA_000966675.3 Picea glauca
GCCTTATTCTATTTTATTGAAAGGCCTTATTAATATTGACCTTTATTACATCCGAATATATTGCTCTACCTATGTGCGGGTTAGGACCCTAACATTGGGTGTGTGAGAGAAATTTTCCTCAAGAGAGACAAGTTAGAGACCCAAATTGCTATACTCGGACCTCGTCGGGGACATGCACTGAAAAAACGATCAAGAACATCCTTCTCTGATACCACTGATCTGGATTATTTTCGGCATGAAATGAGAGCAGAGATATAATAAAGAAATGCAGAGAGATATCGTTGATATTCAATAATATAACATAAATTTATCAGAGATGTAGCCATAAACACAGATATACAGTAATACATGATTTCTATTAATAAAATAAATGTACAGAGACTGTAAAAATACAGAGTGAAAGACTCGCTAGAATGGTGGCATCTTATCTCTAAGAAGAGATGTGACGGCTACTCGCATTCAAAAGAAGATCATTACAATGAGGCTCTGAAGGCATTTTTACAATAAAAAAGAATTCCAAAAACCCTAGACATTAAAAAACCTAACCCTAGGAGATGAAGTGCCAAAAGTCATGTGGGCCCCGTTTGGGTAAGTTAGTACATTAACTTCCCGGGGTCGTAACTTTTGCATATTATCTCCGTTTTAGGCGTATGATAATCCGTTGGAAAGGTATTGTTGAGGAGATTCGTTTTTGGGTCTCAATCATGCCTTCAACTATCATTTATTTGGTTTTATCATGAAAAACCTTCATTTAGGCCCTCAAAATGGCCCCGAAAGTTAAACACTGCTAAAAATAGTAAATTGCCAAAATTGCCAGAAAATTGTTTTGGGCTAGTCGGAAAAGGTGGGTGGCCACCGATATCCACCTAGATCATATTTATTGACCATTAATTCAAGTGACCAATGGGGGAGTTAAAACCAAGTTTTCTTAGTCTAAATCATAGCAGAAATCATTCCAGGATCTCAAACAACACCTATTCTCTGCACCAATCCTCACATTTCCAAACCTGCAAAAACCATTTGAGACTGAGACAGATGCCTCTAACTATGCTATCAGTTCCATCCTTACTCAACAGGGACATCTGGTGGCCTATAATAGTGAAAAAATATTTGATGCTATCCATATATGTCTCACCTATGACAAGGATATGTACTCCACTGTACAAGATTTTCTCCAATGGAAGAATTAAATTGTCAGGAAGGAGACTATCATCCACATTTATCACAATCCCCTGTATTTCATGCAAACATAGGGAAAGTTATAAAATGACCACCACCAAACTTGTTCCACCTACCTGCAACAGTTCCATTTGAATATTACATACAAGAAGGGTATCCCCAACCGAGTTGATGACTGCCTCAGTCGACCTCTAGTTGCAACACTAACCATAGTGCTCAACTATTGCAACCATGAGACCTTCAGGTGGTCATAACTATATCACAATGATCCTAAATTTGGTGCTACATATCAAACATTGGGCATAAACACACCAGTTGTATATTTCCATCTTTAGGATGGAATGTTATGTCATTTGGGCCATCTTTGATTTCCTTCAACTAAGCGTGTGAAGTTGATTTGGGAATTATTACAATCGAGTGGTAGGAAAATTTGGTGTGGAAAAGACAATGGTTTTACTACAAAAGTACTTTTATTGGGTGAGGCTTCGACAATATGTCAATGATTATATTCGATCATGCACTACTTATTCCATTTCCAAACCCGTCATTAAAAAGAAGGGGTTGTACACTCCTTTTCCTACTCTCAATAGGCCCTGGGAGTCCACCTCTATGGATTACATGTCTGATCTACCTTATACCAAACATGGTAATGATTGTGTATTTTGGGTCAATGATCATTTTTCTAATATGGCCATCTTGACATCCTACTAATTAAGGGATTTTCCCCCGTGATCTTGGGTCATGATCATAGTATAGAAAGACTAAGTGAAAGAGAATACAATATCCCCTCAAAGACAAGAACACAAAAACTAAAGAAAATAACTATTAAATTATGAGAAATTAGGGATAGAGAGGAGAAAAGAAGGTGCTCCTTGTTCTCCCATTTGATGATGATTCCTGCTCCAATTCGTCAAAGAGCTCCTGATCTTTTGTTGGAATCATCTTGCAAGATAGATACAAAACTAGGGTTGCGACAAAAGTAGTGATGAAATCAAAAGCATGTTCATGTTATATGTCATATTCAAAGTAAGAATAAAGATAAACATACATTGAAGACAAAATTTGGGGGAAAACAAAATCTTTTATTATCAACAAGTGGAAAAGATAAGTTACAACCTTGTCCATCCTTAGGAACCGTCTTGAAGACAACTTCCTAGGTTCCTCCAGGAATCCTCAAGTATCAACTCAATTGATATTATCTTCTCCCAATGACTCATATAGGAATAAGAAGACAACCTATAGCCATATAAAATGAGAAATAATCTCTGGAAAAGGATTTTCCAGAATAAAGGGGATGTTTCTCAGATAATTATAGGGAAGGGAGGCTTGCTAGATGCTAGCAACATAAATTTGCATCAAGGGACTTGTGTGTCCTCCTTATCCCTCCATGGTTATTTTATATATTCCCAAAGAGGTTTGGGGAGTTTAATTTCGTTGTGTATGGGAAAGGATTGTTGGGAAATGATCCCAACCAAAAAACTCGCTCGAAAACACGAGATAATTTTATTTTTCACCAAAAATGAGGGCATCTGCGGGTTGTAGTGAGGAAAGTTGCAGATGTCCATGTGTTGCACTAGGAAAAACCCATAAATATGCTCTTAGGGCATGTTTTTTATATGACTTTTAGAGGAATTTTAGGGAAAATTATAGCAAGCATTGGGAAAGTATTAGGCCATGGAACAAATGCATAAGTGTGGCATTTTTTTCTATAATAGATGCCCCCTAATGTGTGAGTTCAAAACAGAAAAATGATGGCCAAAATACATTATGAACTTTGAGAGGAGAGGATGCATCAGAGTGTCCACTAAGTTTCTCGAACAACTGATTCAAAAAGTAATGAACATCAACAAAGATCAAGGAAGAGTTTTTTTTCCCAATCCGGGCATACCCATGCTCAGGAGTGATAGGAATGGTCGCCAAAGAAAATAAAATACAGATCCATGGTACATATGAAAGTATGACTAATTTCCATAGCCACGAACAATACATAGTGGATCCATGTGATAAATATGAATTAGAAAGAATGGGCATGAAGCATACAAAATGGATCCATTTCAAAGTAGATCATAGCCACGAAGAGATACACAATGGAGCTATTTATCAATATAAAAAATAGAGGATATCTGGAACCAAGAGAATGAACAAAATTATCCTCTGCAAGTACCAATGTCTATGAGGTGGAACCATATAAGTCAGGAAGGAGAACAAAAGAGGTGGTGCTCATAATTCACTTGAATTCTTCACAACGATTTACTGTGGTACAAGTATACACTATGTGAATAGATGAGCCGAAGTTGAACACAGTGAGACATCGTTTGATTATCGTTCATTGATGTATACCATTAACAAATGTGATGCAAACCACCAATAATGATGATGGGATTCAAGATACCATGGTATTATCTAAAAAGTGTGACTGAATGAGATGGCGTTGCTGAGTCTCAGAATTGTCGCATTTTCATCCTCTTTTCCTTTCATCGTTCCTCACATCCTATCACTTCATTTAACCATTCATTATATTATTTTCATGAATACATTTGGGTTTCACCTTATTATTTTCCACTTTATTCATTTTGGTATTAAAAGAGAATTTATGATTAAATATTAGAAAATCGACATGTTTTCATATATATCTCAAAGTTGGATGTGTTTTGTAATGTGTAGGAATATTTGAAGACTCCAACAAAATGATTATTCAAGATTCTCGAATCTTTTCTCCAACCTTGAATATTTGAGGATAATTATTCAAGCATATTCAAAGGAGAAAGATCATGGAGATATGGATATAATTTCTTATCAAATATATTAAGGATTTGTGAGGATTTGTAGAGATAAATATTATGAAATTATTAGCAAATTGGTTGTACCTACTTGAGAGGAAAGTGGATCCACATTTATTAGTTGTTTATCCTCTTTTCAAAGCAACTCATGTATAAATAGGGATACTCTATCTCCATTTTAAACTAGTAGGAGTTAGTGAAAGAATGGAGTTAATAAGTGTGTGAATGATTGAGTGAGTTAGTCATTTTATAGAGGTTGGATTGGAATGCTATGTAATAGAGCTTATGATTTAATACAAACATCTTGATTTCTCCATATTGAGTAAAGGATTCTTTATTATGAGTTAGTGGTGTTGATTTCATGTGATCTCACTAGTTGTTTGTCATATAGTATTTGTCTTTTATGCAATTTATTTCTTTCCTAATTAGATTCATTTCATGCAATTTCATGCTTTCTTAATTAGATTTATTTCATGCAATTTTTCTTTCCTAATTAGATTCAATTCTAGTTGTGTGTTTCCTTTTCAAGCATTATATTAAGCTAGTTTCACTTTAATTCTGCATATATTGCACATGTGCCTCGTAAGTTTATGAACTAGTTTCATGCTTTCTTTTCGACTTTAGATTAGGCTAGACTAGGCTTTGATCCTGCATTTCTTGCGCATGCACCTCGAAGATTGCGAATTCCTCGGGTTGACAATTAAATAGTTGGGTAATTAATTAATTGACAATATTTAACACCAACATCCGTCGAACAAATGGTAGAAGCTATCGAGCATGGGACATTGATGTATTCCCATTGTCCATAACGAGGGAACCTTCCACTAATGACTGCAATCCCTAAGGTACTAACCATAACTCTAGATCTCTCTCTGAGAGAAAGATGTGTTGAAGTCAATGGTAGGAAAGTTGTTGGAAGGAAGGAACTAAGGAATCCTCCATCATCCAATGGGAGGGGTGGCGAAAGGATAACAATTTGGAAGAGATGAGACAAAGAGACTAATACTTGTGATGGTGAGACTTGACTTGGGAAGGATGGCTTGCAAGGTCAAAGGCTAACTGCAGAATGGCTGACACAGGTTGAAAACTTTCCCTTGAACATAAGAATGACACACTATGTGACTTGGGTAGCATGAATATAACCTGGCATACATTTGTGACATAGGAGGCATCAACAAATGCTCCATATAGTTGGAATAAGAACCAATCGAGGGAGAAAAAACTCAAACTGAGAAAAAAATTCCTAAAGCCATACTAAACCCAAAATGATGAGATATTAACTCAAGAGTGTGCTTTTTTCAAGGGAGACAAGACTCCTACCAACAAAAGAGATAGATGTTTCCCATTCTTTTTTTTTCTTTTTTTTTGTCTTTTTCATGTTATAGAAGCCCGAAAAAAGAATAATAGAATGTTGTTTGTACAGGAGAGGAAACAAGTGTCGCAAGAAATAAAACTAGCTCCAGAGTGCAAGGAACATACCTATGCTCAATGCAAGGAAGAATGTACAAGATAAGGACACTCAGAGGATGTTCCCTCCAAGGATAAGGTATCGAGTCGCAAAGGATTAAATTGCAAGGTTGGGCACTGATAGAAATGCATAGGCAATTGGTTCAACAAAAACATGTTGAATATGACATTAGGCCTAAAAGCACAAGAAGTCAATATGTATATGTATTTACAACTCAAATTTGGGAAGTAAAATTCTCGTAATCTTATTTTTCATAAGTTTAGTCTCCAGGGCCCAAAAAATAATAAAATCATACCAAGGAGAACTCTTGTGGTCACATTAGGGACAGAGTATTCTTTTTTCATACATATTCCATTCAAACTATAAAATGGTTAAACTTATAACGAAATGATGCCTCTTCAAAACCTTTTTAATGAGTGTGACAGAGACAAGATCACTCGGCCATATTTTCATATTTAAGGAGTCTGAAAATATCTTAAATATGGATTCCCTCATCCTTTTTCATAAATTTATTCTCCCGAGACCAAAAAAGTATAAAACACAACTTAGGAGAACTCTTCTAGCCAGTATACTAGAGTATACATTTTCCATAATTATTATATTCAGTCTGAAAAAGGGATAAACTTTTGTTGAACAAACATTCCTTCAGGACCATTTAACGAGTGTAAAATGAACAAGGTCACTCGACAATGTTTTCAATTTTAAGGAGTATGAAAATATATTAACTATGGACTCCATAATGTTGTGGTGGAAAACATATGAGGGAGGGAGTCTTGTGGGTAATGTACAGAACAAGAGTGAGTAAGAAGCATGAATTTCAAACACAGACTCATGACAAGACTACATAGGACCCCCAAGCCTAAAAGAGATCTTGCAACATAGGCGCCATAATACAAAGGGATTCTAAACTAGGATTCCCATGGAAGGTAGGCTCTACCACATGAATTACGACACTTCTAAACTACAAATAAGGTTATGTGTTGCAACTCAGTGGGTTTGATCCTAAGAAAAAATGAAACAGGAAATAGATAATGAAAAAGTGCATGGAGGGGAAAATCTAACCTATATGTCAGTTTTGAGATCATTACCAGTTAGAACGGATCAACATGGAACATAAAGGTACTAAATAAAAATTTCTACAAAGTCCTGTATATAAGACCAAAAACACTTACCCATAAGTTAATAAGTCCAACATAGAAACCTCTAATAAAGACAAGTATTAAGGGATACAAAACTTGGAAACCAAGAAACCATAAAAGTACAATATGTATAGAGGAATGAACAACCTTGAAAATTATGCAAAGAAGTTCTCTAGTAAGAGCCCATTGTTAGGCTCGGGCCAAGGGATTATTTGGTAACAAATTTGTAAAGCTTCTAGTTCAAGAGGAGGTTGAATATTCATCATCATAGATTCAAGAATGGCCTCATATGAAGGAAACAAAACATCTATGAAAGAAGGGCTCAACAAATCACAAATACCAGGGCTCGAGGTATTACAAACAAAAGGATCAAACTCAAGAAGAAATGCTAGATAACTTAGACCAATAGGGGGAAGTAAGGGCTCCCATGCCCCCATCGAATAAAACACCTGATCAATTTCTGAGACCTTCTCTCGAGAAGGAGAACATAACTGTAAAGGATCCTTCTCATGAGCAATTGAACATCAAGGATAAGATGCCACATAATTCACCTGTGATGGGGAAGTGTCTATGCGAACACTAAGAACACACAAGGGGGAATCCTGTGGTAAATCCGAAACATGATGGTGATTATCAAATGAAAGTTGATCAATAGTGAAAATACTTCCATTATGAGGGAAATGCATCACATGAAAGGGAGTAGGAACCACAACATTCATCGCATACACATAATCACGCCCAATAAGAAAATTAAATTCTAAAGGTCTTGTCACCACTAATAGATCGACTTAGACATTTTTCCTACCTAATGTGATAGGAAATCGAGGAAGAACTCCCAAACATTCTCTAGGTATTCTTTCGAAAGATAGCAGCTCAATGGTAGTTGACACAAGCTTGGGAGTACCCAAATATTTCCAAGATGAGGATGATAAAAAACTTACAAATGGTCCTTCATCTACAATAGTTCATTAATGCCTAAATTATTAATTCCAACCATTATCTAGAAGGGTGTATAAGAATGAAGGAAAGGCTATACAATATCAAAGGAAACCATCCTAGGACTTGGAAGGAGCATATTCAAAGAGAGTGGAATTCCCCCTTGCTCAGAAGGTATTGAACTGAAAATTCTAAGGACATGGTCAAAAGACACATCACTCCCCAAGAGAAGAGTGGGATCAGATGAATATTGCATCGGTGATGTCACTTCCTTAGAATGGTCACTCTTTCAGAGAAGAGTGGGATCGATCGAAGATTGCATCGGTGTGACCACTTCCTCAACCACTGGTTGAATAAGATGAGATACAACATGGTTAAGAGATGCATCACCCCCCAAAAAAAGAGTGGTTCCAACCGAATATTGCATCACAGGACTTCTTTATCAACCAAAGATTGAATATATTGTTAGGAAATCAAAGACGACTCAGAACTAGAAGGGTCTTCATACAAGGACCATGTTCTCTGCACCATGGAAATAGTAGGGCACAAATGAGTAAGGTGATTGCCTTTGCAAATTTTACAAGGGAACTTGGACTTACGTCCTATACTTTTAGGCTTCTCAAAAGTATCAGTGCCCCTAACATGACTTGTAGTGGTCAGTGGGTTTCCCCCAACATGACTAGAAGAGGTTGGTTGCATGTCTCCAACATGACTAGTAGAGGTTGGTGACAAGACTCCAACATGACTCACAAAGTTCGGTGACCTGATGCCAATATGACTAGTAGTGACTAGACTTTTTCTCCCAACATGACGCATAGAGGATGGTGACATGACTCCAACATGACTCAAAAATATTGTTGACAAAATGACAATATGACTTATAGTGACTGGGCTTGTGCTTCTAGCATGACTATTAGAGGTTATTCACTTGCCCCCAACTTGACTTGCAGAGGCCAGTGATAGATCTCCAACATGACTCATAACGGTTGGTGACTTCTTTGTCTTACTCTTCCTCTTCCTATTAATTTTATACTTCTGGTTACTAGTAGCTAGACTTTCACCAAAAGAGGGAGGAGGAGGAGAAGTAGATTTTACGGGTGTAGAAAGTGAATGATCAAAATCCATATGATTCCCATGCCATATGGTTCTTATCTGAGAAGTGTGTTGGCACCTTCTTGTATGTGCAGAGTTTATCAAACCTAGGGTTTGGGTTGACCGTGACCAACAAAACACTCAAGACACTAGCCCTTTCGACATCACCTACTTGTGCAGGTGAAGTATCACCTGAGGTATCTATTGGGGCTGCAAGAAACAGGTTTCTACAGCAGTAAGGGAAAGGGAGGTTTATGTGTGAATCATTCTTCCTGATATTAACTTATGTATGTTCATGATTATTACCTAAACTACCACAGCCATAAATGAACATTCCAACATAACCAATTCATAGACTAAATTCATTATGCAAAGTATATCATCATTCATGAATGCATAAAGACAAGTAAGAACATATGTTGGCATAGGGGCAGACCTAGGGTTCAATGTTACAACAATGCACAAACAAAACCCTAACTAGCGGCCCTTTCGGCAACACCTGCGAAGTAGATGAAGTCTCACCTGAGGTAGAGGCAAGTGTGGTTGTAGGAATCCAGTGTCTACAACCTTAGCTAGGACACAGATATGTGATTACAACACCTTAATAAGCACTTAGCAGTTACAGTTCATTAATATTCATCCTTAGTTACAACGCAACTAAACCCTAACAACAGATCAGCACAGTATTTATATAGATCCAATAGATTCAAGTACTAAGAATACCAACATAGATCAGATCTAGCATTTATTCACATTATTCATCACTAAGATATCATATTAGATCCTTCTAAGCATACATTAGTGCACAAAGCATTCAATGACATAGACAAGAGAACAACCATAAAGCACATAGCAACCACAACACAAGATATATGTGGCTCACCCCCACCCTGGGGCTACATCCACCAACTCTTCTTATTTATTTCTTTCTGTCAATCTTCTACATGCACAGAGCCATGATATCTTACTCCACAGAGGAAAGGAGATTTGTGCACCTCACTAGATCCTCCTTCCCTGAAGTACACCACAAAGCCTTACACAGTCTCTTACAATCACTTGCACTTAGCTCTGCAAGTATCACACAGTATGCACAAAGCAATTACAATTACCACTTGCACTTAGCATCACATACTTGTCCCTCCTTCGATCAAATAGATCAAACCCTAGCACTTAGCACACTGTGGCCTCTTCTTACATCACCTAGCTATCTATTTATACATGAAAAAATGGGCCTAAACATGGGTAAACCCATGGGTTGACATCCCCATTCCCGTTACATAAGACCAAAACCCAAAAATCCCTAAAAAGGGATCAAGATCCTGCGATCTCTGCTTTGACTTGTGCTCCATCTTTGACAGCTTGTCGAAGTCCAAAAAGTAGGTCAAACATGACCAAGGATCCTCAAGACTTGGTCAAGGGCCAAAAAGCCCCCAACACTCACCTGTGACTTGTCCCAAGTCACTCTGATCTGGGTAGTTGTGCTTCAAAATCCTCGAGCTTAGCTTGAGCTTCTTCGATCTATTACTATGTCAGGGCATCCTTCTCGGTGAACTCTGAAATGACTACTTCGTTGATAGGTCCCTCTAAAAGTTGTTCGACTATAGTTACTACTTGTTCCAACTCTACGCCTCGGCCTTCAATCTCCTCAAATAGTTGGCATGCTTCGTCCTATACTGGTTGGAGCCTTTGAGTCACTTCCATGACTTTTCTCTGAATGGTGTGGACCTACTGTTGAGCAATGCATTGTTCTTGGGATCACTTCATCCTTTCAACTGCTGATAGGAGCTTCAACTGCACCTGTATTGTTATTTCTTGCTTCTTTGCCTCCTGGAGCTGTGACTCCAGTACCTTCAGCTCAGTATCTTCAGTGAGTTTCTCATAATTCTGTGCATTATGATCACTTAGTTGTTTTCATTTCAAAGTGAATTCTCTGATCCTCTCGACTGCGCTCTAGGCATTGGATTCTCTTTGATCTCACATGTCCTGCAGGGTACTTGGAACTGTTCATATCTCGAGGTCTGTGATTCTCTGTTGAAGCTGTTGGATAGCTTTTGCGAGCTTCTCTACTTGATGTTCCACTAGGTCTTCCTCCTTGTCCTCTAAGCTTGTCATGGAGCAAATTTCTCTGTTGACTGCTTATTTTACTCCCACCTACTCTGCAAGAAACTCCTCTTTATCTTGTTGGATCTGTGATTTCTCTTCTTCAAACTTAGCTTGGAGGGAATCCTTCTCTTTCTACACAACTCGACGTTACTCTATGACTACTTTTTGTACTTGCTTTAGGGCCTCTATGGCCTGTTAGGTTTCTTCATGTGCACGACGAAGGTGAGATTTGGTCTCATCATCTAGTCTATAGAGTTGGGCAAGCTCATCTCCCAACTCAAGTGCTTTTTATGGTGGGGGCGCAGTGGATACTGCGTGGCTAGATTGAGGGCCTGTTGTACCCCTCTAAGTTCAACCTTGATTCTATCATACATCTCCTCCTACTTGGCTTCATGTTTCTGCAAGATGTCTTGCGAGGCATCTGCTACAATTGTGATGATGAAGTCGAAGTCATCCACACTAAGAATTTTCTGCATCTTAGTCAAGGTGGCTCTGAATTTATTTAAGAAAGTGGGTTTCATGGGAGAAACCTTCCTTTTATTCAAGGGATCGGCCTCATCAACGAGGTCTCTAGGCAGTGTTACTTCGCCTTGCTTTTGTTGGTCCTCTTTTCCATTTGTCTCTTCTACTTCGTCATCACCCCCTCATCCAGGTGATACTGAAGAAGTTCCTTCTGATGTGATGCTCAAGCTTTGGACCTCTTCGGTATTCTTCCCTCTGTTGGGTCCAGGACAATCCTTTGGTTCATGAGTGGTCTCATGGCTATCAATTAGTTCAGGGTCTGACATTTCTGCGGGGTCTTTGGGGATGAGGAGTTTTGCAGACCAGTCCTTGGTGATCTCTTCAATTTCCTCCTCTGTGAGATTTTAGTATGATTTAAGCTCTTATTTGTGCTCATATGTGCATGCAGTGATATAAATCAAGTGCCTATCTGCACGGAAATTCATGAGGGGTCAGGACCGATGCAGGGTGTTTGACGTCATGCGAGGGATAGCTTCAATAGCCCTCTTCAGTTGGAGATAATAGGTATGAAAGACTCCGTTCGACTGCCACTTCTTTCCCATATCTCTCGAGTACCAAAGCATGGTGAACTTCACAGTGAGTGGCTTGAATGGCTCAATGTCCTGGAAGGTCACACCTTCCATCATTTCCCAAGTAGTAAATGCAGTGAGGGTCAAGAGCCAGCTAAAGTGGAACTCATAGCCCTGATCCTGAGCTTCGTGGTAGTCTAATTCCAGCTGGTTGACCAAGTACTTCCCCTAGTTCATCTAGAGTCCTTCTACACATTTCCCGGCTAGGACAACAACAAATCTTGTGACTTGAGTAGGTCAGTTCTTCCTCACTAGCTTCCTTGCAATCAGTTGGAAATCTAGGTGCACTGTACCATTTTGGATGGAAGACACCTTGTAGCCTCGTGTTCCCTTTTCTACATCGTCGTAAGTGTCCTTAATTCTTTGTGCCAGGGCGCAGTCGAAAGCCTTCCCTAGGTAGAAGTCTTGCGGGTCAGGTCCTTGCATGCTCAATTCAATGATCTTATGGATCATCATCGGATTGAATATGAAGCATCTATGTAGCCATAGGTATCCACCATGGTAGCACGATAGAGGGATATTAACACAGGCGTTAACCTCCTGGTGCCTTCCAAAGTGTGGGATATTCATCACGCTCAAGAGGGTGGACTACGTGAGGTTCATAGTCCATGGCTGGAGGATTATTTTCGAGTTCTTCCCCTTCGTCCTGGTCAGATACTTCTAAGGAGAAAGCATGTTGTAATTCTTGCAGTCACCTAGGTTGAAGTCATTTAAGTTCAACATCACGATCTTGTCTTATTGCGTTCTGACTTCATGTATCCCCTTCGAGAGGTATGCAGTAACCATGGTGTAATCAAAGTCCCTTGGGACACTGTCACAACTCACCGCATCGAACAGAGGTGGGATGTAGTCGGGTAAGATGGTTGGCATTAACTTCAAGTTTTCTAGATCATCTTTGTGCTTGGTTCTCTTGTCTACTACTGATCAGGATGGTCTGGATCCACAAGCAGTCGATGAAGAGGCTTTCACTCCTCACGTCAATGAATCTTGAATTTATGTGGACATCACTCTCTCATCCATCATATCAATTAAAACTTCCTCGACTGACTTCTCCACAATGTTGAGCTCGTCCGACATGCACGCTCTCGATCGTAAAACTCGAGTGTATAGATGAGTGCTAAAAGAAATATAATCGGTGTCAAACTTACTAAGCACAACACGGTAGCAATGTGTTCTCTTGTTAGCTCTGATACAATTCGCAAAAGTGTTATCCGTGCAATATTCGATGGACTAAGTAGACACAACGTAATGGATCTTTCCAATGGATAAGAAGCTTTCCATCAATGCAGTTCTATTCATTGTGGCACAGTCCCAATGGTCCAATGGAGAGTTTTTTTGTTCATAATTGTTTTTCTAACCATTCTGGAACGTTGTTCCAATGGTTATAATACTTCCAATGGTCATATTGCTTCACCATGGTGAAGTTCCATGGGGCGTTGTTTTGATATCCTTGCAAAGTTCCAATTTTTCAAATATTCCTTCCTCGAAGTTCCCTCTGGGCCCTTCTGTAACTTTTCGACCTTTTCTCTCTTCTTACTGAATTTTATAGCCTTCTTCCCAGTGATCTTCATCTCTATATTCCTCTTTCCACTCTGATTCTTTTCCTCTTTTGTCATAGCAGCTTCACATTGTTGATATTCTTTCATAGGATTAGAGAGTACTATTGCTTTTCTATCTGGGGTAGGTGCTCTACTCATCTGTGAATCTTCTTGTGTTCTTTCAGCTTCGTGATACAAGTTTCCGGTTCTAAGTAGCTTCAATCTATCCTCATGTTCTACAATCAAGTGTGTTATCCTCCTAGTCATGAAATATTTTAATTCCTGTTTTTTCTGTTATAGGGCCTCCTCTTCTTTTCTTCTGGTCTGATCTTTCTCGATCCAGGTTTTTCCTAATAACATAGTAAATGGAGTGTTTTTCTCAATTAATCTAACAACCTCAAAATATTCCTCTATCGAAGCTCCATGAGCACTCATAGATACCTGGGTGAGTCTTCCACATAGGGTTATCATCTTTCCCCTGAATAATCATATTCCTCCCAATGAATGAATTGTATCAGGCTTTCCTAAATCTTCCCAAGTTCTTTCTATCATGATATTTACATGTGTTTCCTCATTTAGAACACAGTCTATGTCGAAGTTTCCTATTCTTTCTTCTATTTATTATTTTTCTTTGAAGATCTCTGATAAGTTGATATCTCTGTGATCATTTAGGGTTTCTTTCATTTGCAGTAGTACAATCTCTAATTTTGTTTGGGGTTCTTCCATGGTCTTAGTTTTGTGACCTTCCTCAAGGTTTTCTTGTCTCGTATTCATTCTGTTAAGCTTAGCAATCATTCTAGGGCAATCTAAAACTTCATGGTCCATAGATTTACAACAAAGACAACTAGGTATTTTTCCAAGGCATTCCTTAGCAAGATGTCCCGGTCTTCTGCAATTGTAACAAAGGGTTAATCTTGTTTTTCTCTTAAATGATCCCCAACCTTTCCTGCACTGCGCACTAGGATCATAGTATCTAACCTGCAAAAAAATCTTTCAAGGATCCTTCATCCATTTGTTAGTCCAAACATTCTTTATTTGCATAGGAATAACATATATTTCATTATTTCTACCATATCTACAAATATCAAACCTTCTTTCTTCTAGTTGTGCCCTAGTTTTCAGATTAGGATAACATTTATCAAACATACCTAGATCCATGCTCTTGAAACAAAAATTTCCACTAATCTTACTTTCAGCAGAGCACAAAGCTTCTAGATCTAAAACTTTTCACTATTCTTACCTTTATTAGAGAACAAAGCTTCGAGATATTACCTCTTTTCTTCAAATCTGACTTCTCTTCTTAGCACAGAGCTTTACAGGTCAAGTAGAATATTGCACACTAAGGTAAAAGATCTATGCACAGAGCTTTCTTTCTTTCCTCCAGTTCCTAGAAATCATAGTTTCAGGTCCCATTTGTTGGAACAGGGGAAGACCCAGGGTTCAATGCTACAACAATGCACCAACAAAACCCTAAATACCAACCCTTTTGGCAACACCTGCGAAGCAGATGAAGTCTCATCTGAGGTAGAGGCAGGGGTGGTTGCAAGACTCTAGTGTTTGCAACCTTAGCTGGGACACAGATATGTGATTACAACACCTTAACAAGAACTTAGCAATTACAGTTCATTAATATTCATCCTTAGTTACAATCTAAATAAACCCTAACAAAATATCAACATAGTATTTATACAGATCCAATAGATTCAAGTACTAAGCATACCAACATAGATCCAATCTATCATTTATTCACATTATTCGGCACTAAGATATCATATTAGATCCTTATAAGCATACATTAGTGCACTAATCATTCAATCACATAGACAAAAGAACAACCATAAAGCACATAGAAACCACAATGCAGGATATATGTGGTTCACCCCCACCCTGGGGCTACATCCACCAACTCTTCTTCTTTATTTCTTTTTTTCTATCTTCTACATGCATAGAGCTATGATATCTTACTCCGTAGAGGACAAGATATCTGCGCACCTTGCTAGATCCTTCTTCCTTGAAGTACAGCACAAAGCCTTCCACAGTCTCTTACAATCACTTTCACTTATCTCTGCAAGTCTCACACAGTATGAACAAAGAAATTACAATTACCACTTGCACTTAGCATCACATAATTGTCCCTCCTTCAATCACATAGATCAAACCCTATCACTTAACACATTGTGGCCTCTTCTTACATCACCTAGCTATCTATTTATACATTACAAAATGGGCCTAAACATGGGTAAACCCATGGGCCAACATCCCCATTCCCATTACATAATCCCAAAACCCAAAAATCCCTAAAAAAGGGCTGAGATCCCACGATCTCTTCTTTGACTTGTGCTCCATCTTCGACAACCTGTCGAAGTCCCAAAAGTAGGTCAAACATGACCAAGAATCCTAATCTTGGTCAAGCACCAATAACATAAGACACAATATCCTTTATAAACTCCCTCTCTATTCATCTTCTATCTGACTATTACATTCATGATTCTTCCATAACCTTAATTCTCTTTCATGCACACACTCTCACACTTACATACATAGATCTCTATATCTCTCTCTCTATATATTTATTTGTGTGTATATATATATATATCTCTACTATCAATCCCTATATCCAATCCCGTTACATATTTATACCCCAAAATATAGGGTTTCAAGTTCTATTCTTATCTATCCCAAAATAACCCGTTACAATGCATGGCATAGCCAACTTTAGTTAACTAGCTATTTTCCTTCTTCTACTTCTTCTTCTTTATACAACTTTTATGTTGTCCTTTTATTTCTGGAAAGTCGCACTATCATTGTTTGTGCTTCCTTTTCTCTCTCGCTTGCTTTATCCTTTCATCTTTGTGTTATCTTCGCCCTTCTGTGTCCTTTATATCTTATGTGTGAGTCCCTCTTTTTATGTGAGTCCTTCCTTCTGCGTGATTCTTTCCTTCAGTGCATTTTATTCGTACTTAGATTCTCCACTCAGGCCTATTCCCTGTTCTTCCATGTTGCAATGAATTGTTTCACAATAACCTTAGCCTCTTTGACCTCTGGGACGATGGTGGCCTCTTTGGTGATGATCTCCTCTATGGGATGCTTGGTCAAATCATGTAGTTTTTTCTCTATATTAGTCACGCCCTGCTTGAACTTATCTTGGACAATGGCCAAATATCCAATAACCTTGACCACTTCCACTTGCCTAGGTCCAAATTTTTGTTGTAGGACCTTCTGTTGGTTCCTCGATCGCTCTACTTCATCATATTCATGGCATTATGCCGAAATGGTCACAATGTGTTCAACTAGTGGCAATGTTTTCACCTTTTCAATTGTCACATTGTCTTGCACTTGTGCTGCTCTCAGTTTTACCTCTACAAGATGGATTTTTGGGTCTTCCATCAGTTCTTCCCAGACTTTGGCACTTTCCTCACAAAGGCATGCACATGCATATTCATATTTATTAATCATGTCAACTTCCATTGTGGTCATCCGAAGTCTACCCTCATGCACCTCAGGTGGTGTTCATGGGGTGGTATCATGTAGGATATATTGGACCTTCTCTCATAATCTCTTCATAACATCCCCAATTTTCAACAACCGTTCCTCCATGGTAGCCTTGACAACCAACGAAACTTCAAGAAATTTCTTGTATAACTTTTGGACAGTGGACTGGGTCCTCTGTACCATAACATCCACATCCTCCTTCTCCTTTTTTTATTTCTCTACCCTTTCTTCTTCACTCTCTTGGGTCTTCATAATTTCTTCCAATTGTCTTCTATTTCTTTGTTTTGCCACAGGGTTGCATCATATTATGTCTGTATGTGGGAAATTTCCTCTCTTAATTTGACTAAGTCCTTGTGTGCAGTGCCACCTCGATGTCGTATCACCTACACCAACTTCTCTTGGAGTTCCTCTAGCTAGTGATTGGGTGAGCTGGATACCACGATATTAAGTTGGCCTAAGGCTACAAATTGTTCATGCACTTCTCCCGTTGGAAACTGCACTGTGGTTTCCTCAAGATGTATCGTGTGATACTCCCCAGAGGATTGGATTAGAGCTTCCTACACATCAACCTCGACTGTCCTTTGTGTTGTGGATGGCATGTCCCCTATCTTAGGGTATTTTACCATACATTATGTTTCCAATAGTTGTTGCAAGAATCCCGACTGATCCTAAACCTTCTTCTGGTGATATTTGTGCTTTGTCACAAATCCCCCCCACAGATATTCGGTGGAATAATGGATCAAGTCCTCAATGCACTCCATATAATAATTAGTCAAAATGAAAAAGGGAGCCTGTCATTGTGCTTTTGCTTTCTTTTTTTCTCCCCCTATCTTCTCTAGCTTTCCTCCAGGCTCTTGATCTTTCCTTTGAGGCCAACTTTAGGGACCTTTTTTTTTTTTTTTCTGAGTGTTTTTTTGTGCCATTTTTGCGGCTTTGATTCTCTTCCTCCTCACTTTGTTATTTTTCTTCTTCCTCCTAAGAGTATTGTTGCTTGTCATCTAGGTTCTTCCAGTCATCCTCTGAGTCATTGATGACGGTGTGCACATCTTCCAATGTTAGCCGATAATTGGTTGTTAATTCCTTTCACACGTGATCATTCTTAGCTTGCACATAGAGGTGGTGCATGCCTTCTTTGAACCATGCAATGTCCTAGTAGGTGATAATGGATTCATCAAGAATCCATACTGTAGTCTCTACCACTTTTGTGATTAACTGTAAATGTGAGTAAAAAACAATGTTGGTATTCATTTGTCCTCTCTTTATGGTGGAATGCCATAAGTTTGTGTATCTAGAAGTATAGGGGCTGAGACCTAAAACTCGCATGTGCTGGTAGAATGCAGGCTCCTTCCATTCGAACAACACAATAAGAATAAGGAGCCACTCGTAATGAAATTCCACACCTTTTTCCTAGACTTTTGTGTAGTCCTACAAGAATTGATTTATGAGGAAAGTTGCCCAATTCATCTGCACACCTTACTTACATCTCTCTACCATGGCGATGACGGCCATTGGGACCTCATCCTTTTGAAATTTACACAATAACTTGCAGGTCAAACGTGCATTGTGAACTTGACCTCTGGGTCACCGATGCTCTTTACATCCAAATCAGGTTTTCCTCAAAATGTATCGTACCTATCTTTGATGGTCTCAAAGAGGGATAAATCTCCCATTTTGATAAATAGTAAGGCCAGATATTCGCTTGCCTTGCTCAACCTTGTAATGCATGCAATTAGTGTTGTATCAATTGAAACTAGGAGATATAGCCAAAGTGTTTCCCCATGGATGCAACTAAGAAATACCTTGACAAAGGCATTGATTTTAGTACTTTGTCTGAAATGTGGAATTTCGAGCAACTTAAGTATCTTGAATTTCTCTAGACCTAATTCACATGCTTGCACTTTGACCCTAGTTTTTCCTATAGTGAGGTATTTCTTTGTGCATAAATATTGATCCATGGCCAATTCATGGAACTTATGCATGTTCGTGATGTCAAGATCCATAAACTTCAAGTTGGCCACCTTGTTGAGAATGTCCTCATATTTCATAACACCCTTTGGTACTAGTGCTATGCATAATGGATATTTGGCATTTAATGGTATTTTGATTAAGGGTGTGTCATCCGTCCTCGGAGGTAAATAATATGTGTAAAAACTTTCTAGAGGTGTC
>JZKD02S1652983.1:142540-153492 GCA_000966675.3 Picea glauca
GCTTGAATATTGAAAGATAAAAACTTCTCAATAAGTTCCTTATCCCTTCAGTGGTATTGTTTGAGCTATGGGTTATGAAATTCATATTTATCTCTAATTTGATTCACAACCAATTCATAATCCCCACTCACCAACAAATGGTGAATTCCTAAATCTAAGGCCTTTTGGAGGCCTTGAAATAAGGCTTCATATTCAGACATATTATTAGTCTTATGGAATTCTAATAAAAAAGAGAAAGGGATTTCCTTCCCCTTAGGATCACACAAAAGGACCCTAGCCCCAAATCCATGCTTAGATTTAGCACTGTCAAAATCCATGCTTCACACCATTTCTTCCAACTCATAAGGAGAGACGTGTGCATCTTCCTTGGATAACACATTGTACGTCCCCATCCCTATATCTTGAAAAGACGCATGTTTTTTATTGTAGGAAGAAGGTACAACCTACTCTCGGTATTTTGGTTCCCTCATAATGACAAGTTCAACACCTTTATGAGGAAAGGAGAAGTGGGTTCCTTCCATGAAGTAACAATCCTTTTTTACTTTGGTGGACCACTCCCTCCCTAAAAGCATGCCATATGATTCAGGTATATCTACTGTGATCACATTTATGATCATGCTCACATCCGGAGCTTGGTTGAAAGTAATGGATAAGTCCTTGATGTAACCAATGGTTTCTACAGTCCTTGAATCCAAAGCTAATAGATATTTACATGGACCTATGCATTCAAGACCCAGTCTCCCCATGAATCAAAGGGGCATGACATTGTGCTTCTCTCCTATGTCAATGACACAATTATGGAGCATAAAATCAGAAATAAAAATTGAGATATAGAAAGGAGGAACCCCAGGGTCTAAATAAATAACATCACTTGCTTCCTTAGGTTGAGAAGAGAACTCTTTGGAAAGAGGAAATATCTATATTCGTGGAGTAGGAGGTGCTTGTAGAACATGTGAAAGGTTTTCAAACTGAGGAAGTGTTCTAAGAGCATTTAATAATGTCATGTGGGTTGGGACCTTCGCTAGATCTTCAACGATTATAGGGTACCAGTGTTGGGAAGCAGGGTGATGGATTATTATGCAAATTTACCTTGTTTGGAGTCCACGGAACCATGTTCCTTGGAGGGGAAGGTAATATACCATTCTCGGGAAGTTTTCCTTTTTCATTGTCCTTGGGATCGATTTTGGTCCCACCCACCCCTTGCGGAGTGGTTTTAGGGGCCTGAATCCTAGTTTCTACAACAAAGCTTCTGAAAGAAAGAGGATAATCATCACAGGGAATAAAGTCTTCCATGTTAACTTGGTATTTTTGGGAAGTGGAAACAAGCTTGTTTTTCAATGGAGGTAGAGGGGCTTTGCCGATTTTAGAAAATTCCAAGTGACGTGTATACGAGTAAAAATACTCGAGATCATGGAAGTCTTGGAAAAAGTGACACCAATCCACTTCAACAACATGTTTCCTAGGACGAGGTGTAGGAGGGAAAGCAGGTCTTGGCCTCACAGGAGTAGTAAACTGCAAGTCATTCACCTTTCGATTAAGGGAAAGTATTTGGTTGTTCATGTTCATTAACAACTTGAGCGTTTCTAAACTTTCCCTTTCTTCAATCCTTGAAGTTTTTGCAGGTGGGGGTTCATACCGAGGATGTTCATTTCAAGGTACATCATTCCTAGGCCTCCCGTTAAAATGGATTTGCGCTAAAAGTGAGGGAATCATACCAGATTCCTCCATGTTTCTTTGAATTTCCAAGGGGCTAGCCTTGGCCGCATCTAAAGTTTGTATTGATTTATCTTTCAATATATACTTTACATTCAGATTCATAGTGGTCATGTAGTAATGGAAAAAAAAATTCCCATATGGTTGGGAAGTAGTTGGGATCCCATTGAATGTCGAGGTCACTAAAATACCTTTTCACAAGATTATGTCAACAAGTGGGAAAAGGACCCCAAACAATTTGGACCCAATGCTCAGTACAAGTTTGGGATACGAGAAAAACTAAAGAGAATTGCAAGTCCCCTGTATGGTCGCCAAAAAAAGGGACGTCTTATAAGAAAAATATATCCATCGAGATAGATCCGACCTATCTGGCTATGAAGCCGATTACAACCTCTTTGATAGCTCAACATGAGGCAGAGACTACCCGCACCTCAAGTGGTCCTTTTCCTGAGGTAGTAATGAAGGGGGAAAAGGAGAGGTGAAATACTTTGAAGAAGTCTTTCTCAGGACCACCCACCCTGGGTGTTGTCCTCTCTTAGCTTCCTGGATAGCCAAAATGGCCTGGGGGGTGAAAATTATGGACAATAGGACGAAAATAAGCTCGTTGATTTTTTGGACAGTGAACTAAATAAAGCAAACAACGATCTTTTTTCTCCCTTAAAGCGTTGGGAAATGACCCAAAATGGGTTCCTGGGGTAAACCGGGGTCCTAGACAATTAACCAATGGATGTCTCAAGTGAAAGATTGAAAAAAATGGGTGAAACATGAGCTTAAAATCTACAACCAAGTCCGTTTAGATGGTTGTGAATCGTGAACAACATGTTGTTCAAAGCTTTTATGATAGGGAAATAAGCCCAGAATGGCTTGATACCCCCCAAGGTGACCCGGGAATTGATCCAGAAATATTTTCAAATCAAAAGGGGGATATAAAAGGAGATGAACAACCTTTTTACAAGATGTTATAGCTATGTTTAGGATAGTATTTATAGCTTCAATTTTTGGTTTGTGGGTGAAGGGTGGACTAACGAAAGGTTGAATTTAAATGTATTTTATTGGTAAATTTTTAGTTATTAACACATGCCTTGGCCACTACATTGTTTTGAAGGTTATCCCGATCAGAAAAAAAAAACATTTTGGAACTATGCCAACTAGTAGAAGAAGATTAGTCTTAGCAGATCAGGGTGGTTAGGTTGAAGAGTGTCCCATGGAGTTCAGAGAAGTAGGGATTAGCCACTTCTCGTCACTAGCACTTTCGGGCTCTTAAAGCTTCTTGGATAGAAGAAGGCTACCTATGAAAAGGAACAAGATTGGGAACCCCCTAAAGGGATTTTTATCTGTGATTACCCAAGCATAGTAGTATTCCAACCAATGTGATCTATTTGACTCCTTGACTGTGTGGTACTAAGGAAAGACCACTCGATTTATACTAACTAGAAAAATTTTGAGGGGCTCCTGATGAAGACTCCCTAGATTTGACTCTTAATATCCTATAAAATTGAAATTGCTTGAGTAAAGGACCAGGCCATCCACGTGGCAAGGTCACATATTGATTTCACAAGCCTGCCTCTTGGTCACTGAATTTGAAATCTGTCTAAACCTTTATACAGAAAACAAGTAAATAGGTATGTGACATATGTTTCATGGCTAAATAATATGTATATGTATGTAGCTAAATAGGATAGGTTTTGTTTTGAGTGTATGGGGAGGACCCATGAATTGTTTTCAAGTGTTTTCTGGATTTTTGAGTGTATTTAGCTTGTTGATTTTTGCATGGCCCCTTTAGGGGCAGCCACGTGTAGATTCGTGAATGAAACAATTATACAATGAAAGGATGAAAAAATTAACTAATTACAAGTAAACGATTACACCATTCAACCCAAAGGAATGGGTATAGGCTCTTTGTGAGCGGAAAGTCCGCCATGTGCATGAAAGCCCCAATTGATTCCTTGTATGGGAATTGGAAGTTTAATGATTGGAATTTAGAAATATTAATGATTATCTACGAAAGTACATATCATATTTTATGAACATAAATTCACAAGGAACTACTCAAACTATCTACACAAATAAAGCATATCAACATGGGTATGTGTGCCAAAAAATTTGGAACGATTGCAAGTGAATACAAGGTGAATATGACAGTGATTGGGTAGATTTACCGATCAAATTTTATGTTTTTTCTTCGTTGTCCTGCTAGCCCCTTTGCCTCAAATATGTATTTGGGTGGTCCCCAACCGCTTAGAAGAAGCAGAGTAGGTGATCGGTTTATGTCCTTGTAAGAAAACAATGAAATTTTAGTTATTTAATATGGAAAACTAAAGTAAATGTAACAGAAATTTGCACATAAAATATATATAACAACCAACTAAGATGGTTGTCCTGTTGGGGGGAATTGACCAAAATGGTCAATTTTCCTATTTGGGACAACAAGGTTAATGGTAGGAAAACATAACATAAATGTACATGAATGAAATAAGGAAGCAAACAAGTATGAACAACCAACTAAGAAGTTTATTTAAGGGTTGTCCTAAGGGGCCCTAGGACTCCCAGCCACTAGATAAGGCTGAAAACAATTGAGTACTTCGGAAAATCGGCACTAAAACACATCAAACAAGTTAAACAAAGTTGTTAGAAAATGAAAGCAAGCAATTTAAACCCAAGGAAGCAACAAAAAACACCTATCTAACCAATCCCTCCTGAAGATAGCTAACATAACAAGTATTTACTTCTACCCCTCAACCCTTAACCAACGAGTGACACATCCAACAACTAAAATCTAACAAGTATCACACACACAAAGAGTCTTGGAAAATTTAAGCAGAACTTTGTTGCTATATTCATCCTCCTTTTTTACAATGCGAACCCTCTTATTTATACAATAGAGGTGAAGGCTTAAGGTTAGGTCACAAGACACTTGCCACTTTTGGAAAAGTGACAAGTGGACCAACCCTAAAGTTTTTTTGTCTTTTTACCAAAAGGTAACATTCTCCTAAAAGAGAATCTTATCCAAAATATAATCTTATCCAGAAGGGATCAAATCAAATATGATTTGACCTCTTAATCACAATGTATACATACCAAAAATTAAATCATGCAAGACTACATATTACAAAAAGTCATTTTTCATAAAAATGACAAAATTAATATGCCACGTCACCATTTTCCTAGGGATTTGTGCGATCCCAAAGGCTCTTTGATTTCTGCCATGCTTTGCAATTGTAGGTGAGGTGATTTAGGATAGGTCCAGGCCATCCATGGTTGTCGGATTCACCGGGATGAAGCCCCAAGGTGTGGGAAAATTGCAGAGCTTCTTAGGAGGGAAATGGGCCTTTGGGATTTGGTCATTGTATGTAAGAAAATGCATGTTGTTAAGGAACTTTTCAGACATGATGATACCCCCCCTTTTCTACCTATAAGTTTCCCTGTGAACTAGCTGAAGCATGGCTTCTATTTAGGCTTGTTTCGGTGAGGGGACCCCTTGGGACTGAACCTTGAGAGGATTTTCCCCTATACCAAATAGCCAAAAAAATGATTTTTATTGTTCCCCTATACATTTCTGCTTCCTTTTGTTTGGCACAAATCTAACTCTGGATGAGCAATATATGGTCTTGGAAATGTACGCGGGAAGGAGCTTGTTGGGAGACTAATTAGGGGAAAATTTGAAATTGAGAATTTTTTTTTGGTTAGACACTAGAATTGATAGTCTGCTATAGGCCGTCATACGTGTATCTGAAATGGGTTTTCCTCATCCAACCCAATTTGGCCTCAGAGGCCCCTAATTAGTCCTCCTTCTGGAGCATGCTTATTGGGCCAATAATGAGTCCCTATCGCTCTGGGACATGCCACTGAAATTATTAGCTTAATTTGTGGAGGTGAATGCTATGGATGCATTCATGACTTCTCCCCAGTCATTTTGACTATTCATGGGAAAGAATCCACCTCTGTACGACAAAGATATGCAATTAAAAGGTCTAATGACCCTTGGGGGGGGGCATTAAAATTTACTATATAGTTTAAACATATATGAATAAAATTTGTTAAAAAAAAACAATTTTATTATATTTTCTAATAACATTTTTT
This sequence comes from Picea glauca, assembly GCA_000966675.3. Lineage (NCBI taxonomy): Eukaryota > Viridiplantae > Streptophyta > Pinopsida > Pinales > Pinaceae > Picea > Picea glauca. The sequence continues at coordinate 148,334 of JZKD02S1652983.1, forward strand.
TTAATATATATACAAAATATATATTAATATATATTTCATATATATATAAMAATAAAACAAAAATTAAAAATAAATAAAATTAAAAAAATGTAAATAACAAACTTAAACTATATATATATATATATAACTATATAATAAGTCTAAAATTTAAATTTAAATAATTTTAAAACTTAAACCCCCCTTCCCCTGGTGCCCCTAGTCGCCATATGGCTAGGCTGGAACCCAATGGATCCCGCCATCTAGTGGATTGGAGGAGTGGATGGAGAGGAGGGAGAGAGTGGTGGGGGAGTGTGTGTGCATAGAGGAGGGAGAAGGGGAAGGAGTTGGTGCACATTGCGTGGAGGTGGGGGTGGTCGGGGGAATGGAGGAAAGGGAAGAATAGAGGTGAGGGTACACAATTGTAGGTTGAGGAGAAAGGGAAAGAGGGGAAGCCACGAGTGGAGGAAGATTGGGCTTGGTTGGTATCCACGCAGAGTTTGTGGGTGTGGAGAGGAATGGAGGAGATTGCATGCAGGGATGGGAGAGTGATGGCCTAGTTGTAGGTGGAGGTGTTGGGGTTTATAGGAGGTGGTGGTGGTACCTTGATGATGGATGGGTGGATAACCACCCCCCAAATTCATATTTGATTTTTTTTGGATTTTTGGGTTTTTTCCATAGTTAGGAGAGGGAAGTTTTGGGTTCAAACCCCCCTCACATCTTATTTGATTTTTGAGAAATTTGTTGGGTTTTTTTAGCAAAGGAAAAGGGAGGGGGTTGGGGTTCAAATCTCATCCTTGTAAATGGCCATGCACATGCCTTCATACTCAGGCACAATAAAAAATTTAATCCTCTAAAGGAGCCTTGGAGACTTGGGCCTGGTACCTAAGAGGGGTTTGAATCCCCTCCCCCTTGAATCTTTTGCACACATAAAATTAATTGAATTCACAAACTAGAAAACATGAACCAGAAAACATGAAATCTGAACCAGTAATCAACTTTAAATCTGAACCAACACTGAGACAATCATATTGAAGGCATAAATAACACTCTTATATGCAAAAATTAACACCACAACCAACAATATTTTTTCTTTTGAATTAGGACTGACTGGGGTTTACCTGGATCATTGTATGAAGGTTGTTGCATGGTCATGGGTGGTTGCTCAATGAAGACATGCACTTACTTCCAGGATGCATCCTTTTTCCATTGAAGCCTATTGCAGAGCTCCCTCTCCCCTTCGCCAAAATGCCAAAATGATTTGAGAGATGGGAGAGGGGCGATTTTGTATTTTCTAATTTTCCAAAAAAACAAATTTCCCCAATATTGCATGAGGGAGGTTGCATGTCCTCCCCTTGATTTTCCATAATTTCTGAATTTTTTTATAATTTTTTTCCATTATTTTTTAATATTCCTTGAATTCGGCCTGGAGCAGTGGCCGCTTAAAACCCCTGACTTGTTGGTGGGCCCATATGGGACCTGATCTTGCGAAAGACGCCAAATCGCCATACGATATCCAATCGAGGAAAATGAAGTATCGTTGGAAAGGTATCAATGAGTACTTTGACAAGGTGGCCATAGATTTGTGTTTTGGGTCCATTAATGGTTTTTTTATCTGTCACTAAACCCTACTATGCGAGCTGGTTGCCCCCCTTTTCCTGAAATAATTGACCAAATTGTGACATCTCTAACCGAGCCATCCTAGGTTGGAATGAGGAAAATGAAGAGTCATTGGAAAGTTATTTGAGTCTGTTACATAGTGGAATTACTGAATCTCTAATTTAAAACTATTTACCAACAATTTTAAAACCCTGAAGCACTGCAACCAATCTAGTGTCTGAAATTGATCATGAACTTGTGAAAGCTCGTTCTTACCAACCAGGGGTCAAAACAAAGAATGAGATATACCGTTGGAAAGGTATAGTACTTTCCTACACCATTTCTAGGTTTTATTTTCCTTTTGAATCAGGAATGTAAACAAAATCAGGCCAGGAAGTCACAAATATTGGTTTTGGCCATTTGAGTGATGCTAACTTTGCGTCCTCCGTGCGAGGTCATAGGAACTCGGAATCGGGCTCATGATAGCCCGTTGGAAAGCTTGTCCTGATCCATACAATTTGGAAGCATTTTATTTCCCAAATTTTGACCAGAATTCATCTTGTCCTTTGTGAAAGGACCTCGTCCCCAAGGGACCTATTTAGTGACAAGCGAAGGGGCCAGCGTTAAAATTCTTGCAAACTATGTCATTAGCTCATAAATATGAATTGAATAGTTTTGACATGAGGAATTATGATGTGGGAGGGTTCAAAACCCTCTGAAGGTAGCCAACTGATACTCTTTCAAGGGCGGAGGCCATAGTAACTAGGACCCCCTCCATTGGCTTCAACTAGAACCATAGCACAAAGGGACGCTTGTGGAGGAATGAAAGTGTAAAACACCATGTTGAGCCCAAAGCAGATTTTTGGGTCAACAATGAGAAATCAAGATGAAAAATTCAAGAAATAAAGATGAACTACCTACTTACCTAGGGCCTTGGGGCCCTAAAGATCGGGTGATGAGTGATGTTAGGTGAAATCATACAACCAGTGCAACCATTTGGTCACCTCATCAAAGTATCTCCCCTTGTGCTTAGTCATGTAATACAAAAAAGGAAATTCAAGAACATAATAATCATGAGTACAAACACACATATAATCGATCAGGAAATAAAAATCATGGAGATCAGTGGGAGGAGGTAAATCATGCTGGAAAGAGAAACCATCAGCATGATCATCATGCCTAAAAGTGTAGCCATAAGTGTTACACATCAAAATTACTCACTTCAATAGTGTCGCAAGTGTCATCATTACAAGTGTTGTAAGTGTCACATCTTGTCCACAAGTGTCGCATCTTGACCACAAGTGTCGCAAGTGTCACAAACATCATACTGCCATTTTTCCTATGTCGTGTCTCTAAAAACATCATAAGAATACTTAAGACACCTCAAAGACTATTTTTGAAGAAGATAAATCAATTGAAAAGGAGTAAAAGCCTTTTTCCACTGGAAAAACCACTCAAAAATGGATTTTGGAGGGCAGCGCTCCCCTACCCACTTTCAGGGAGTGTCAACTCTCCCTGATCCTCTTTAGGGGAGAATTCAAATGCTCTGTGTACCCTTTTGAAGGAGCGCTATGTTTTCTGAGTAGATCTTTGGTTTGTTGAGCTAAAACAGGGAAGAATCCCCTCAATTTATGAAGGTGGTTGGATTCGAATAGAAGGTCAAGGCATGATCTTAGGGAAGATCCTCAACTAAATTAGAAGAATCCTCAACTTATCCCAAATATATCTCAAGTGGTTGGGACTCTCCAAGGTTATATAAGGAGGCCTCCTCATGGTAAAAGGATAAGTGGAGACTGAGAATTACACCAAACTTATGATCCCATAGGTGAGATGTCATCAAAGAAATCAGTGTAGATTATTTGAGCAAAGGGGTTGGACAAGGAGAACTAGAAGAAGTTGTTGCACCTCCATCAAAAAATTGTAAGCACCTTTTACTTGTTCTCATTAATAATCAATGCTTGGCCTGTTTCTTTCAAATTTATGTTTGTTCCACATGAATTTGTCTTCAGTAGATAGATCTATATCTGAGCTAATCTCAGTAGAATAGGAAGTCCATTGTATCTTTTTTTTTTATACAGGACCTATCAGGGAGCTCAGGATCGAAGCTCAGACTAGAATTTGCAAGGACAAACGTCGTTAATAAGGTACATATATTTCTTCTTCTCCTTCATATATTAGCTTGATTAGATCTAAAAGGATGTCAGTGTCCATGTTAATCACTTTTTTTTCTTGGCCTTACACTAGTACATATGGGCGGATTATTCCACGAAAATTTTCCACGCTTCCACTAGTTTCATATTTTTTTTAAACAGGGCAGGATTTTCATCACTATTGCCACGAAAGTTCATCAAAATATCAATGAAAATCTTAATTTAACCTAGTTGGGATTTTCATCGCTATAGCGACAAATTTCCGTGGCAATAGTGATGAAAATTTTGTCTATCTCATTGGTCAGTGTTAACGACTAGTTGACTATTTTATCTATATATACGTGACTTTAAGAGACTTTGCAACACAATTGCTATAGTTGTGACACTGTTCTTGGCTTTTTTTTGAGCTGTTTATTTTTTTCGTCACCCACCGATTGAACAAATCCAATTCGTGATCTACATAGCTCGGATTTTGAACTTGCAAGGTTAGTATGTTATTTTTTATTGATGTACTCATTTAACTTGTATTTTTTTTTTCAAATGTCCATATTGCATTTAGTTTATTTTTTCCTTGATAATATATTTATATAATATGTGTAGTTATACCATATTTCATGTCTTTGGTTTTTGGATATAGTTAGTATATTCTATGGAAAAGGGTATGTGCATTCCATAATATTCTAGGTTTATGGAATCCACATACCCTTTTCCCTTCAATTGTAGCTATAATCTATCTCTCTTTTCATTGATAAAGATATGGAATTGATCTTGAAACTCAACCCTAATCGATGAAATGATAGTAATTGATTGCTATATTCCCTGCTTTAGCAGGGACTAATAAGATACATAAACACTAACCCTAAACTTATGTTAGGTGTATATATCGTTATTATATAAAGAAAACATTTGTACACATATGACCTTATTATAAAGATGCTATATATGTCATCATGATGTTGATCCTCTACACATATGATCACCTTATTATAAAGATGTTGACCTTATTATAAATATGTAGGTCACTGTAAATAAACATATTATAATTGAAAGGAGTAGCCAAAATATAAAAAATTGACAACTTAATGTTTGGTATGGTGTAGGTAAGACAATTACTTGTTAGGACAAGGATTTGCCACAATGAACGAAAATGACAGAAAGCTTGCTCAGTTAAGAGCGGCATTAGAGGCGAGGAGCGATGGAAAATGTTAATTCCCTTGCTATGATTGCAGAGGCTTGCAAAATAGAAGACTTTTAATAACAACAGCCCAAAAACATTGTAGGGAGAAGGAGCATGCTGAAGGGGGTTATGAATATCGTCTCTTGGTAAGAGGATTCAATATTTAATGTATTCTTTGTAATAATCAGTATGTCATGAATTTTAGTAATATTTCTTATCAGGATTTTTATATTTTCTATACACACTAACTTTTCTAT
>JZKD02S1652983.1:184944-202286 GCA_000966675.3 Picea glauca
ATATATATATATATATATATATATATATATATATATATATATATATATATAATTTAAATTTAAATAAATTGAAAACTTAAACCCCCTCACCAATGTCTTCGAATGAAACCATAGCACAAAGGGACGCTTGTGGGGGGATGAAAGTGTAAAACACCATGTTGAGCCTAGAGCAGATTTTTGGGTCAACATTCTTGGCATCAGAGGGGAAATTCCTTCTAAAGCATGTAGAACAATGGGATCACCCACATGACAGGTTGGAATACTCGGTGGAAATTTATACTTTCAAAGTGACCGATGTGCATGAGGGGGAATTCGACTGTAGTATAAGGAGCATTTTTCACATTACAGATAACCGAAGAATGAAAGTGGTGTAGTAAATTTATACAGTAGAATTTATATTGAGATTCACATAAGATAGAAGAAAGGGAATAATGACCTGGGTTTTGTTAATCAATGTGGCCCAAGTGACATGGGTCCCTCACCCAGATTATGGCTTAACTGTGAGGATCGAGGCTTAAGGTGAACCTTGGCTCAACACAAAGTTTCATGCATACCTTCGATTCTCAAAACACAAAAAATCAAATGGGGATCTTTTGAAATCAACGAACCACTGGAGAAAAATTAGCAAGAAAACCAGTCAAACAAGGGAGTAAAGAAATATAAAAACCTTTGGTAGTAGGTGTTGAAATATGCAGTGCTCACAAGTGATGGAACTTCGTAGGAAAAATGGCCATTGCTTGGAAAAAATAGATTGAAAGTGGTCAGGTAAAGTGCAGATGCAAAAACATAGCTATGTAAGCCATCATGCCATCATGGTTTTCAGCTTCATGAGAGAATGATATGCTACCTCCTTAGACTTTCCCCGCTGACTTTGATTAAATAACAATCAGGTTTACTCCTATTTAAGATGACATTAAGACAATGTTTCCCAAAATGTTAAGCATGATAAAAGGGATCATAAGATTTCATTATTTTTAAATAGACATACAACCATAATAATAGTACCCTTCCCATTGAACACTAGGAAAACCAAAAAGGAGACAACCTACAACATTAAAATGAAAAGACCAAAATCAAGGGATAAATCAAAGATGGGATTATACTCAAAATCGAAACCAAACAGGCAAAAATACTCAAAATTGAAACCAAGGAGATACATACAAGCATAAAAAAGGAAACATCAAATACATACAAGAAGGAAAATCAGAAACAATGAATTCATACAAACAGAAAATGAACAAGTGGTGACTTATGTACAAGATGACAAGGTCTCTCAGGAGTGAAATAACTTTAGGTGATGACCATTCACAAGGAATTGAAGTGGTTCTCCATCTAAGTTTTTTAACCTGGAAGCATTTGTCCCTAAGACGTCGTAGATTGTGTAAATACCCAACCATAAAGAATCAAACTTGCAATGTTCGGATGGGGCCTCATGTGCTTTGTCCCATAGTAAGACATCATCTCCCACTTTGTAATTTACCATTGTGGCTCTTTTATTGAAGGAATGTTTAACAACTTATTTCTTCTTTTGTAGGTGTTGGAATGTGTATTTTCTTACCTCTTCTAGTTTGATGAGTGTGTCTAAATGATGTTGTAAAGGTTGGAAATCATATTTTGCCTCAGCGGTAGCCAACTTCAAGGCTAGAATTTGTAAGTGAATAGGCAGGATAGTAGGGGCTCCATACACCAGAGTGTAAGGAATTTGACCCGTTTTTGTCTTAGGGGTTATACGATCATCCCATAAAGAAAATTTTAACTTTTTGTGCCAATCACGCTTGTTATACTTGACTTTCCTCTTAAGGATCTGAATCAGATTTTTATCCATGGATTCGGCCAATCCATCACCTTGGGGGTACTAGGTGGAATATCAAAAAAGTTGGATTCCATATGTAACACCAAGGTGGAGCATGACATTAGACATGAAAGTTGATCCATTATAAGTTAATATCTCGGCAGGGGTCCCAAAACGCGATAAAATGTTACGCTCAACCAATTCTACCACCTGCTCACTCGTAACATTCCTAAGAGAAATTGCTTCAACCCACTTTCTAAAGTATCTTGTAGATGTTAAGATGAATATGTGATAAGCATTGGAAGGTGGTGAAAATGGCCCAATAAATTCCATGTCCCACCTTGCGAAAGGGAATTCGACTTCAATTGGTCGCAGAGGTAAGGAAACTAACTTTTGCTTCCCAGTGAAGCATTGATAAGCTTCGCATTTTCAAACCAGTAAATGGGCACCCTGGTGGAGTGAAGGCCAAAAGTAACCTGCATGTAAACCTTTTTTTGCAGTGGTTTTGGTTGAAAAATCACCTCCACAAACCCCAGAATGGAATTGTTCAAGTGCCATTTGGGCTTGGTCACGAGTCAAGCATCGTGACAAAACCCCATCAAGGTTTCTTCGGTAAAGGATTTGGTCCTGTAAAACATACCGGAAAACTTGTAAACAAAGTGTTAATTTGGCTTTAGTATCCATGTTTGGTGGGCACACACCATTGATCAACAAATATACGATAGGTCCATACCACGGTTCTGAGGCTAACTCAGTTCGAAAGCAATCAAGTCATCTACTTGAGGTGGTTCAACTATGATCGATGGGTGGGATTGTATTAGCAATTAATCCAACCCTATCCCCCTTATGGTTTTCATCGGTTTAATTTCCAAGTCATACTCTTGCATGCGCATGATCAATTTGGACCATTTACTATGCAATTTGGTTTGATTCAAGGCAATGACTAAGAGGGATGTACGAAAAAAACACTTGAACTTTGTGGCCTAGGATGTAATGTCGAAATTGCTCCAAGGCTTTATACAAAGAATAAACATGTTTCTCAAGTGTATAATAGTTTAGTTGGTTTGTCTTCAAATTTTGTCTTATGAAGGCGATTGGCCTAAGATTTTCCTCAAGATCCTTTTGCAATATGATTGCAGAAATTGTCTCCTTTGATGAATTAGTGTACATGACAAAGTCTTTAGAAGTATTAGGACTGATCAACAGAGGGGCATAAGCAATGGATTTCTTAATGGATTAAAAATCCTAATAGGTAGGGGAGTCCCATTTGAACTGAAATTCCCTCATAAGATGATTTAGAGGTTTGACTACTTGAGAAAAATCAGGAATGAAGCATCTCAGGAAGTTTATCTTTCCAAAGAAAGATTGCAATTTTTTTTATTAGTAGGTAAGGGAATCTTTTTGAGTGCTACCACTCTCTCGGGAAAAACTTCGACACCTTCCCAAGAGACGATGTGACCCAAACATTTTCCCTCCATAACACCGAAAATGGTCTTCCTAGGATTTAAAGATATGCCAAACTTACGACATCTAAGAAGAACCTACCTGAGGTGATCAAAATGACTACTTAGTTCTTTGGAAAAGACTGTGAGATCATCGAAGTAGACAACAATCATATTACCCAATAATCCTTTGAAAGAAATGGCCATGGCATGTTGAAAGGTGTTCCCAACATTAATCAAGCCAAAAGGCATCTTGTTATATGGATATGTTCCCCAATGAGTAGTGAAGGTTTTTTTGTGACTATCATAAGGCTTGATGGATATCTGATTGTAACCTGAGAAACCATCTAAAAGGGGAATCATTTGAGCCCCAGAGACTTGTTGGAGGATCTCTTCCATTGGTGGGATGGGGTAGTTGTCTTTTAGGTACACCCTATTCAAATGTCGAAAGTTGACACACAAATGAATATCACCAGTTTTCTTCCTAACGAGAACCAAATTAGATAGCCATTGTGAGTAACGGACATGGTATATGACCCCAGATGCTTCCATATTGTCTAATTCATCTTTAATAGTTTGTTCCAAAGAAAGGTTGTTCTTTCTTTATCTTTGTCTGTAAGGTTTCGAATCAGGGATTATGGGTATGTCATGGACTATCTCCTGCATATCGAAAACCTTGAGATCTTTGTAGGACCAATCAAAAACATCCTTGAACTCTGTCAAGAGTTCCATGAATTAAGCGATCTCATAAGGAGAACATTGTGACCCTATATAAACCAGTTTTGGATCTTTCTCACTTCCCAGGTTTATAGGGATGGCTTCTCACACCTTCCTAACAGAGTCACCATCAATAATAGGTGCAAAAGTAGTGGCATCATTGGAATCAAACATGGATTCCAGTATGGACAAACTAGGGGGAATTTTATTTGTCTTCAATTGGATTATGTCCCTGGTTTCCTCTTCCAACTCATGGCTGAGATGTAAATCTTTGAATATCTCCTTGTTTTGAAGGAATCTATAGATTTGTTCGTCAATATAAAAAACTTGCCAAGAGTCAACATTATTAGGTAATGCAGGTCTATGTAAAATTTGTACTTTTATATCTTTGATAGACCTTACGAAATCTGAAGTGAAGCAAGAACGAGCCAAGGCCAAAGTATCAGCTACATGGTTTGCGGCCCTAGGTACAACTTGAATATTGAAAGATAAAAACTTCTCAATACGTTCTTTATCCCTTCGGTGGTATTGTTTAAGCCATGGGTTATGAAATTCATATTTATCTCTAATTTGATTCACAACCAATTCAAAATCCCCACTCACCAACAAATGGCGAATTCCTAAATCTAAGGCCTTTTGGAGGCCTTGAAATAAGGCTTCATATTAAGCCATATTATTAGTCTTATGGAATTCTAATCGAAAAGAGAAAGGGATTTCCTTCCCCTTAGGATCACACAAAAGGACCCTAGCCCCCGATCCATGCTTAGATTTAGCACCATCAAAATCCATGCTCCACACCATTTCTTCCAACTCATAAGGAGAGACGTGTGCATCTTCCTCAGATAACACATTGTACATCCCCATCCCTGTATCTTGAAAAGACACATGTTTTGTATTGTGGGAAGAAGGTACAACCTACTCTCAGTATTTTGGTTCCCTCATAATGACAAGTTCAACACCTTTATGAGGGAAGGAGAAGTGGGTTCCTTCCATGAAGTAACAACCCTTTTTTACTTTGGTGGACCACTCCCTCCCTAAAAGTATGCCATATGCTTTAGGTATATCTGCTACAATCACATTTATGATCATGCTCACATCCAAAGATTGGTTGAAAGTAATGGATAAGTCCTTGATGTAACCAGTGGTTTCTACAGTCCTTGAATCCAAAGCTAATAGATATTTACATGGACCTTTGCATTCAAGACCCAGTCTCCCCATGACTCAAAGGGGCATGACATTGTGCCTTGCTCCTATGTCAATGACACAATTATGGAGCATAAAATCAGAAATAAAAATTGAGATATAGAAAGGAGGAACCCCAGGGTCTAAATCAATAACATCACATGCTTCCTTAGGTTGAGAAGAGAACTCTTTGGAAAGAGGAAATCTCTATATTCGTGGAGTAGGAGGTGCTTGTAGAACATGTGAAAGGTTTTCAAATTGATCAAGTGTTCTAAGAGCATTTAATAATGTCATGTGGGTTGGGACCTTTGCTAGATCTTCAACGATTATAAGGTACTGATGTTGGGAAGCAGGGTGATGGATTATTGTTCAAATTTACCTTATTTGGAGTCCATAGAACCATGTTCCTTGGAGGGGAAGGTAATCTACCATTCTCGGGAAGTTTTCCTTTTTCATTGTCCTTGGGATCGATTTTCGTCCCTTCCACCCCTTGCGGAGTGGTTTTAGGGGCATGAATCCTAGTTTCTACAACAAAGCTTCTGAAAGAAAGAGGATAATCATCACAGGGAATAAAGTCTTCCATGTTAACTTGGTCTTTTTGGGAAGTGGAAACAAGCTTGTTTTTCAATGGAGGTGTAGGAGGGAAAGCAGGTCTTGGCCTCACAGGAGTAGTAAACTGCAAGTCATTCACCTTTCAATTAAGGGAAAGTATTTGGTTGTTCATGTTCATTAATAACTTGAGCGTTTATAAACTTTACCTTTCTTCAATCCTTGAAGTTTTTGCAGGTGGGGGTTCATATCGAGGACTGTCATTTTGAGGTACATCATTCCTAGGCCTCCCATTAAAATGGGTTTGCACTAAAGGTGAGGGAATCATACCGGATTCCTCCATGTTTCTCTGAATTTCCAGGGGGCTAGCCTTGGCCGCATCTAAATTTTGTATTGATTTATATTTCAATATATAATTTACATTCAGATTCATAGCGGTCATGTAGTAATGGAACAAATTGTTCCCAGATGGTTGGGAAGCAGTTGGGATCCTATTCAAGGTCGAGGTCACTAAAATACCTTTTCAAAAGATTATGTCAACAAGTGGGAAAAGTACCCCAAACAATTTGGACCCAATGCTCAGCACAAGTTTGGGATATGAGAAAAACTAAAGAGAATTGCAAGTCCCCTGTATGGTCGCCAAAAAAAGGGACATGTTATAAGAAAAATATATCCATCGAGACAGATCTGACCTATCTGGCTGTGAAGTCGATTACAGCCTCTTTGATAGCTCGGCATGAGGCGGAGACTACCTGCACCTTAGGTGGTCCTTTGTCTCAGGTGGTAATGAAGGGGAAAAAGGAGAGGTGAAATACTTTCAAGAAGTCTTTCTCAGGACCACTCGCCCTGGGTTTTGTCCTCTCTTAGCTTCCTGGATGGCCAAAATGGCCTGGGGGGTGAAAATTATGGACAATAGGAAGAAAATAAGCTCACTGATTTTTTGGACAGCAAACTAAATAAAGTGAACAACAATATTTTTTCTCCCTTAAAGCGTTGGGAAATGACCCAAGGTTCCCGGGGTAAACCGGGGTCCTGGACAATTAACCAATGGATGTCTCAAGTGCAATATTGAAAAAAAAGGGGAGAAAAATGAGCTTAAAAGCTACAGCCAAGTCCTTTTAGATGGTTGTAAATTGTGAACAACAAGTTGTTAGAAGATTTTACGATAGGGAAACAAGCCCAGAATGGCTTGATACCCCCCGGGGTGACCCGGGAAGTGATCCAGAAATATTTTCAAATCAAAAGGGGGATATAAAAGGAGATGAACAACCTTTTTACAAGATGTTATAGATATGTTTAGGATAGTATTTATATATTCAATTTTTGGTTTGTGGGTGAAGGCTGGACTGACGAAAGGTTGACTTTAAATGTATTTTATTGGTAAATTTTTAGTTATTAACACATGCCTTGGCCACCACATTGTTTTGAAGGTTATCCTGATAAAAAAAAAAAACATATTGGAACTATGCCAACCAATATAAGAAGATTAGTCTTAGTAGACCAGGGTGGTTAGTTTGAAGAGTGCCCCATGGAGTTCAGAGAAGCAGGGATTAGCCACTTCTCGTCACTAGCACTTTCAGGATCTTAAAGTTTCTTGGATGGAAGGAGGCTACCTACAAAAAGGAACAGTATTGGGAACCCCCTAAAGAGATTTTTATTTGTGATTACCCAATCATAGTAGTATTCCAACCAAGTATATCTATTCAACTTCTTGACTGTGTGGTACTAAGGAAAGACCACTCGATTTACACTAACTCGAAAATTTTTGAGGGGCTCCTGATGATGACTCCCTAGATTTGAGTCTTAATATCCTATAAAATTGAAATTGCTTGAAGTAAAGGACCAGGCCATCCACGTGGAAAGGTCATGTCTTGCTTTCACAAGCCTGCCTCTTGGTCACTGAATTTGAAATCTATCTAAAACTTTATACAGAAAACAAGTAAATAAGTATGTGACATATATTTCATGGCTAAATAATATGTATATGTATGTATCTAAATAGTATAGGTTTTGTTTTGAGTGTATGGGGAGGACCCATGAATTGTTTTCAAGTGTTTTCTAGATTTTTGAGTGTATTTAGCTTGTTGATTTTTGCATGGCCCCTTTAGGGGCAGCCACGTGTAAATTCGTGAATGAAAAATTATACAATGAAAGGATGAAAAAAATAACTAATTATAAGTAAATGATTACACTATTCAACCCAAAGGAATGGGTTGAGGCTCCTTGTGAGAAGCAAGTCCACCATGTGCATGAAAGCCCCAATTGATTCCCTGTATGGGGATTGGAAGTTTAATGAATGGAATTTATAAATATTAATGATTCTCTATGAAAGTACATATCATATTTTATGAACATAAATTCACAAGGAAACTACTCAAACTATCTACACAAACAAAGCATATCAACATGGGTATGTGTGCCAAAAATTTTGGAATGATTGCAAGTGAATACAAGGTGAATATGAGAGTGATTGGGTAGATTTACCGATCAAATTTTATGTTTTTTCTTCATTGTCCTGCGAGCCCCTTTGCCTCAAATATGTATTTGGGTGGTCCCCAACTGCTTAGGAGAAGTAGAGTAGGTGATCGGTTTATGTACTTGTAAGAAAACAATGAAATTTTAGTTATTTTATATGGAAAAACTAAAGTAAATGTAACAAAAATTTGCACATAAAAGATATATAACAGCCAACTAAGATGGTTGTCCCGTGGGGGGGAATTGACCAAAATTGTCAATTTTCCTATTTGGGACAACAAGGTTAATGGCAGGAAAACATAGCAGAAATGTACATGAATGAAATAAGGAAGAAAACAAGTATGAACAACCAACTAAGTAGTTTATTTGAGGGTTGTCCTAAGGGGCCCTAGGACTCCCAGCCACCAGATAAGGCTGAAAACAATTGAGTACTTCAGAAAATCTGTGCTAAAACACATCAAACAAGTTAAACAAACTTGTTAGAAAATGAAAGCAAGCAAGTTAAACCCAAGGAAGCAACAAAAAACACCTATATAACCAATCCCTTATGGAGATAGCTAACATAACAAGTATTTACTTCTACCCCACAACCCTTAACCAAAAAGTGACACATCCAACAACTAAAATCTAACAAGTATCACACACACAAAGAGTCTTGGAAAATTTCAGCAGAGCTTTGTTGTTATATTCATCCTCCTTTTTTACAATGCCAACCCTCTTCTTTATAAAGGAGAGGTGAAGGCTTAGGTTTAGGTCACAAGACACTTGTCACTTTTGGAAAAGTGACAAGTGGACCAACCCTAAAGTTTTTTTGTCCTTTTACCAAAAGGTAACCTTATCCTAAAAGAGAATCTTATCCAAAAGGGATCAAATCAAATCTGATTTGACCTCTTAATTACAATGTATACATACCAAAAAGTAAGTCATACAAGACTACATATTACAAAAAGTCATTTTTCATAAAAATGACAAAATCTATATGCCACATCACCATTTTCCTGGAGATTTGTGCCATCCCAAACGCTCTTTGATTTCTACCATGTTTTGCAATTGTAGGTGAGGTGATTTAGGATAGTTCCAGGCCATCCATGGTTGTTGGATTCACCAGGATGAAGCCCTAAGGTGTGGGAAAATTGCAGAGCTTCTTAGGAGGGAAATGGGCCTTTGGGATTTGGTCATTGTATGTAAGAAAATTCCTGTTGTTAAGGAACTTTTCAGACATGATGATACCCCCCATTTTCTACCTATAAGTTTCCCTGTGAACTGACTAAAGCATGGCTTCTATTTGGGATTTTTTTGGTGAGGGGATCCCATGGGCCTGAACCTTGAGAGGATTTTCCCCTATACCAAATAGCCAAAAAACTTATTTTTATTTTTCCCCTATACCTTTCTTCTTCCTTTCGTTTGGCACAAATCCAACTCTGGATGAGCAATATATGGCCTTGGAAAGGTACGCGGGAAGGAGATTGTTGGGAGACTAATGAAGGGAAAATTTGAAATTAAGGAAAAATTTTGGGTTAGACACTAGAATTGATAGTCTTCTATAGGCCTTCATACGTGTATCTGAAATGGGTTTTCCTCATCTAGCCCAATTTGGCCTCAGAGGCCCCTAATTAGTCCTCCTTCAGGAGCGTGCTTATCAGGCCAATAATGAGTCCCTATCGTTCTGGAACATGCCACTGCAATTATTAGCTTAATTTGTGGAAGTGAATTCTATGGATGCATCCACGACCTCTCCTCAGTCATTTTGACTATTCATGGGCAAAAATCTGCCTCCGTACAACGAAGATATGCAATTAAAAGGTCCAGTGACCCTTGGGGGGGGGGGGCATTAAAATTTACTATATAGTTTAAACATATATGAATAAAATTTATTAAAAAAAAAAACAATTTTATTATATTTTCTAATAACAATGTTTTTATTATATATACAATGTATATATATATATAATAAGTCTTAAATTTAAATTTAAATAATTTTAAAACTTAAACCCCCCTTCCCTTGGTGCCCCTGGTCGCCATATGACCAGTTGGAACCCAATGGATCCTACCAGCTAGTGGTTTGGAGGAGTGGACAGAGACGCAGTGGAGGTGGCAAGAGCTAGGGGGAGAGGGTTATGGTTGGCGTTTGGGAGAAGGGACGAGTGTGCAAAGGAATGTGGAGGGTGGAGTTTTGGGAGAGGGTTGAGTGGGGTGGAGTGGTGGAAGGGGTCATGGGTTGTGGGACTGCGTGCAAAGGAGAGGAGGGAGAGAGTGGTGGGGGAGTGTGTGTGCGCAGAGGAGGGAGAAGGGGAAGGAGTTGGTGCACGTTGCATGGAGGTGGGTGTGGTCGGGGGAATGGAGGAAAGGGAAGCATAGAGGTGAGAGCGCACAATTGTAGGTTGAGGAGAAAGGGGAAGAGGGGAAGCCACGAGTGGAGGAAGAGTGGGCTTGGTTGGTATGCATGTAGAGTTTGTGGGTGTGGAGAGGAATGGAGGAGATCGCATGCAGGGATGGGAGAGTGATGGCCTAGTTGTAGGTGGAGGTGTTGGGATTTATAGGAGGTGGTAGTGGCACCTTGATGATGGATGGGTGGATAACCACCCCGCAAATTCATATTTGGTTTTTTTTTGTATTTTTGGGTTTTTTCCATAGTTAGGAGAGGGAGGTTTTGGGTTCAAGCCCCCCTCCCCTCTTATTTGATTTCTGGGAAATTTGTTGGGTTTTTTTAGCAGAGGAAAAGGGAGGGGGTTTGGGGTTCAAAGCTTATCCTTGTAAATGGCCATGCAAATTCTTGCATACTCAGGCACAGTAAAAAATTTAATCCTCTAAAGGAGCCTTGGAGAATTGGACTTGGTGCCCAAGAGGGGTTTGAATCCCCTCCCCTTTGAATCTTTTGCACACATAAAATTAACTGAATACACAAACTAGAAAACATGAAATATGAACCAGAAATCAACTTTAAATCTGAACCAACACTAAGACAATCATCCTGAAGGCATAAATAACACTTTTCTATGCAAAAATTAACACCACAACCAACAATATTTGTCCTTTTGAATTGGGACTGACTGGGGTTTACCTGGATCATTGTATGAAGGTTATTGCATGGTCATGGGTGGTTGCTCAATGAATACATGCACTTAATTTCAGGATGCCTCCTTTTTCCATTGAAGCCTATTGCAGAGCTCCCTCTTCCCTTGGCCAAAATGCCAAAATGATTTGAGAGAGGGGAGAGGGGCAGTTTTGTATTTTCTAATTTTCCAAAAAAGCAAATTTCCCCAATATTGCATGAGGGAGGTTGCATGTCCTCCCCTTGATTTTCCATAATTTATGAATTTTTTTTTATAATTTTTTTCCATTATTTTTTAATATTCCTTGAATTTGGCCCGGAGCAGTGGCCACTTAAAACCCCTGACTTGTTGGTGGGCCCACAGGGCACCCGACCTTGCGAAAGACCGCCAAATTGCCATACGATATCCAATTGAGGAAAATGAAGTATCGTTGGAAAGGTATCAATGATTACTTTGACAAGGTGGCCATATATTTGTGTTTTGGGTCCATTAATGGTTTTTTTATCTGTCATTAAACCCTACTATGTGAGTTGGTTGCCCCCCTTTGCTCGAAATAATTGACCAACTTGTGACAGCTCTAACTGGGCCATCTTAGGTTGGAATGAGAAAAATGAAGAGTCGTAGGAAAGGTATTTGAGTCTGTTACATAGTGGAATTATTGAATCTTTGATTTAAAACTATCTAGCAACAATTTTAAAACCTTGAAGCACTGCAACCAATCTAGTGTTTGAAATTGGTCATGAACTTGCGAAATCTCGTTCTTACCAACCATGGGTCAAAACAAAGAACGGGATATATCATTGGAAAGGTATAGTACTTTCTTACACCATTTCTAGGTTTTAGTTTCCTTTTGAATTAGAAATCTAAACAGAATCAGACCAGGAAGTCACAAATATTGGTTTTTTCCATTCAGGCGATGCTAACTTTGTGTCCTCCGTGCAAGGTCACAGGGACTCGGAATTGGGATCATGATAGCCCGTTGGAAATCTTGTCATGATCCATACAATATGGAATCATTTTATTTCCAAAATTGTGACCAGACTTCATCTTGTCCTTTCTGAAAGGACCTCGTCTCCAAGGGACCTACTTAGTGACAAGCGAAGGGGCCAACGTTAAAATTATTCCAAACTATGTCCTTAGCTCATAAACATGAATTGAACAGTTTTGACATGAAGAATTATGATGTGGGAGGGTTCAAAACCCTCTGAAGGTATCCAAATGATACTCTTTCAAGGGCAGAGTCCATAGTAACTAGGACCCCCTCCACTGGCTTTGACTAGAACCATAGCACAAAGGGACGCTTGTGGAGGAATGAAAGTGTAAAACACCATGTTGAGCCTAGAGCAGATTTTTGGGTCAACAATGAGAAATCAAGATGAAAAATTCAAGAAATAAAGATGAAATACCTACTTACCTAGGGCCTTGGGGCCCTGAAGATCGGGTGATGAGTAATTTCAAGTGAAGTCATACAACCAGTGCAACCATTTGGTCACCTCATCAAGTATCTCCCCTTGTTCTTAATCATGTAATACAAAAAAGGCAATTCAAGAACATAATAATCATGAGTACAAACACACATATAAGCGATTAGGAAATAAAAATCATGGAGATCGGTGGGAGGAGGCAAATCATGCTGGAAAGAGAAACCATCAGCATGATCATCATGCCTAAACGTGTAGCCATAACTGTTACACATCAAAATTACTCACTTCAATAGTGTCGCAAGTGTCATCATTACAACTGTTGTAAGTGTCGCATATTGTCTGCAAGTGTCGCGTCTTGACCACAAGTGATGCAAGTGTCACAAACATCATACTGCCATATTGCCTATGTCGTGCCTCTAACGACATCATAAGGATAATTAAGACACCTCAAAGACTATTTTTGAAGAAGATAAATTAATTGACAAGGAGTACAAGCCTTTTTCCACTGGAAAAACCACTCAAAAATGGATTTTGGAGGGAATTTCTCCCATACCCACTTTCAGGGAGTGTCAACTCTCCTTGAGCCTCTTTGGGGGAGCGTTCAAATGATCTGTGTACCCTTTTGGGGGAGCGATATCTTTTCTGAGCAGATCTTTGGTTTGTTGATCTAAAACAGGGAAGAATCCCCTCAATTTTTGAAGGTGGTTGGATTTGAATAGAAGGTCAAGGCATGATCTTAGGGAAGATCCTCAACTAAAGGAGAAGAATCCTCAACTTATTCCAAATATATCTCAAGTGGTTGGGCCTCTCCAAGTTTGTATAAGGAGGCCTCCTCATGGTAAAAGGATAAGTGGAGACTGAGAATTACACCAAATTTATGATCCCATAGGTGAGATGGCATCAAAGCAATCAGTGTAGATTATTTGAGAAAAGGGGTCAGACAAGGAGAACTGGAAGAAGTTGTTGCACCTCCATCAAAGGATTGTAAGCACCTTTTACTTGTTCTCATTAATAATCAATGCTTGGCCTGYTTCTTTCAAATTTATGTTTGTTCCACATGAATTTGACTTCAGTAGATAGATCTATATCTGACCTAATCTCAGTAGAATAGGAAGTCCATTGTATCTTTGTTTTTTCTACAGGACCTATCAAGGAGCTGAGGATCGAAGCTCAGGATGGAATTTGGAAGGACAAACGTCGTTAATAAGGTACATATCTTTCTTCTTCTCCTTCGTATATTAGCTTGATTAGACCTAAAAGGATGTCAGTGTCCATGTTAATAACTTTTTTGTCTTGGCCTTAGGAGTCTAGAGACCAAGAGAGAATCCACTTGTCCGTGGGAGGATTCACCTATAACAAAAATTGGCGACTCCACTGGGGAGGAGCTCTGATTTTTGTCCCCTTTCCTAGATCTTGTTTTGGCCCTTTTCCCACTCATTTGACCTTATCCATATTGTTTTTAATTCTTAGATCTGATTGATTGCCTCTTTCTTTCATCTTATTCACCCTGATTGACTGAGTCTGTTCAGAAATTTGGTTTTCTGATCGTTTTTTTGAGTTTTGAAAGAAGAGCGCTCCCCCTTCCTTGTTTTCAGAGCACCATCACTCCCTATTAGCCTCACACAGAGTGTTGGAATGTTCTGGTGCCCCTTACACCAGAGCGCTACCCCCTTTCTGTAAGAAATTCTCCAGATTTTTCATCTTCTGAAGTTGTTTCTTCATTTTGGCTTTGACTCAGGAGTTTCATCCTCTTAGTTCATCTTGGTATTGGCCTTCAACACCCTATTTTCTAAGAATTGATCCTCTTTTTTTTGGAAACTTGACATTTTATTTCCTTGCCTTGAAGTCACTCTTTGTCTCTACTAAACTAGAGTTAACTTGTTGTTTTCTCCTCATTTATCTTACTGAGTGAAAGCTTTTGTGAGGAAATCCAAAGGTCTGTGAACCTTTCCATTTGATCTTTGAGGTCAGTTTTCCAAAATTTCTCTTTTTGTTTGAGGTTTTTGGTTCTTGTTTGCAAATTTGGTTATCTTTGTCCTTCTTGTTTATTCTCAACGAGAGTCTATTTTTGTTTGTGTGAGGTTTGCTTCTGATTGTTTCATCCTGAAGTCTGATTGACATTAGAAGTTTTACATCTGATTATCATTCACATATAAGAAAAAGGACATATTTTATTGATTGGTTTAGATATTAGAAGGCATTTCTGAAATTTTTTAGCATTACATTGGATTTGATTGAGAAATAATTGTATGAGGATGTTGCATCTCAGTGTTTGATAATGAAAACAACTTTATTTCTTTCCCTTAAATAGGCATTTATCGAATGACAAGACTGCTTATCATTTTCTTGTGCATTTTTTGGGAATTGAGACATCATACCATCATTTTCATTTTCATACACCCTTGAGTAAAGAACAATTGTAAAGTTATCGCTAATTAAAAATTATCTAGAACATTTTTGTTTTTAGAATATTCCACCAACATTAGACTAGGACTAGTACTTTGGATTAGGCCATGAGTACAACTCTCCAAAGTTTTTCAAAACAAACATTAGCATATTGCGATAGGGAGAGAAAATCCAATTGTCGTATAGGCTTTTTGGGGTCCCCCACTCACACAAGGGTTACGCAGGAGGTCCCATGCGGGAGAATTATGGAGATTATCCCTCCATGGTTCAACTGTTTGTAGTGGTTAGATCGTATATTGGGGTTCACTTGAGGGTATACCCACGATTATGTGTGGGAGCCTCTTGATTTGATTTCGGACTTGTTATCCTGCCCATACGTTCGGATCAGACTGTCAACTATACCCACCCATGGGCTAACTGCGAGTTGGTGTCCTTAGTTGTCACAATCTTTAGGTACTTACACAAGGTGACGGTGAAGGGAAGTCTCACTTAACCTGGGACAGACATTGGTCAAACTCACTCGGGCTCCTTGGAGGGTAAATCCATAATTACTGCATGGAAGCTTGCACCAAGGTGAAATTCCGTTAAGCAGGTCACCATTGTAACTGTTCCACCATATCCTAGCCCCTTCTTGACTTGATCACACGACATTGGATTTCATCACCAACTAGTACGATCATCGAGAGAAGTTTTGTTTGCTTGGTTTTGATTCCTAGATTTTATTAGCATTTGTTGTTTCTTTTCGTTAGTTGGCCCTAGATTTTTAGCGTGTGTTGTTATTCTCCAAAATTGATCATGTAGATGATAAAGGTATTCGTCGATCGTGTAGGATGCAACGGTTTCCTACGGAAGGCTACCAACCCTTACCTCCTAACCCTCCAGAAGACAACTACTGTGGAGAGGTAGAAAATCAATCTAACGCTAGGAGTGTTGTGGCTCCTCTGTTAGAAAATCCAAAAAGCGCTTTGGTTACAATTGAGAAACCCACTCCTCGCACTACATATGTGTCAAAAACCCCCCTCGAACCACGTTTTCTTCGTTTAGACTCCCTTGGGAACGTCATAGACAAAGAGGTCCCATAGTTACCTGAGAGAGCATTTACTGAAACATATATGGGATCCACAGAACCAATATTTGGTGATGAGTATAGGACTCCTATTCGTCCTACCACTACAATAGATAGAAATCCCACGCCTGCTCATTCTGTATGGAGGACTTCATTAGGACGCGATCTCTATGGGAATTTTGAATCCATTCGACAACCCTTTAATACGCATGACCCTCCTTTTGAAATGGGGCCATCTGGTCAAACTATGAATCACCCCATTGATCAAGTCATTAACCCTACTATTATGTTAGCACAAGTCCATCCTAATGTTGGACTCATCACCTCTACTCATTCCCAAGGCACTTCGATCCCTACCCCCACTTTTACAAACTTTCACTCTACAGCTCCACATGTTCTGCATGATCCTACTGGGACATCTTTGCACCAGGGAATGCAGACCCTTCCCAGCCAAATACAACTGATTGGAGGGAAACCACCATCTAGAACTATCCCTCCTGGAAGACCACCATCTTATGGTGGGCCTATCCCTCTCGGGGGACAACCCCCTTTTCATGTTCTTCCTGGAGGGAAACCTCCCTTTGCCAGTCATACCCCGGTCGTTAATCCACCACTGGCAGGGGGCAACCTTTGTTTGCGGGAAACCCTTCACAATCCTAGGGAGTATCTTCAGGAGGAGCATTTACCCAACCCGGCATTGGAGGGCACTCATATCATCACCCACAAGGAGGAGTATCAAATATTGTTCCTTCCGGACCATCTTATGGATCCCAAACACCACCTGGAGTCCTCAAGGACAACAACCTTATCCTCCCCACAAGCCTAATGTGTATTCGCCTTTGGGATCTACTTATTACTCTCCTCAAGGGAAACATGTTTATTCTCCTTATGGGAAAGAAAATCACCCGGCTTATAATGCTCAGAACCCACCAGGTTATGCAAATGTTTCTCAGCCATCATCGAATCCTTCTTATCCTGGTCAGCACCAACCGTATGTAGGAGGACCTACTGGTTATAATTATCCACCTAACCCAATTTATGGTCTTACTGGCGTTCCTATGCCACACCAGTATCATCTGCAAGTTAATCGACAGCTACCTTTCCTTGCGAATCTAGATCTCCTTGCAAGATACCAGATATATAAAATATGCAGAATAGAAACGAAATGCTAGAAATAACAGAATAGCAGTAAAATATCCAGCATAATCTTCACAATACACAGAAATGATATACGAA
>JZKD02S1652983.1:215219-239252 GCA_000966675.3 Picea glauca
ACAGGATCTATACAACCTAAACTGCTAAATGACATCAAGACTGCATTGAGTGTAGAGTTCAAGAAGCCTAAGTCGGAGTCGAAGTGCATTAAAAAAGTTAAAGGAAATCAAGCAGAAGGTGATTGAACCTGTTTGGGAATTTGAGTAGATGTTTAATACCTTGACGAGCCATTTAAGTTTTCAAATTCCAAACGAACAACATAAGGAATGGTTCATCATTTCCCTTCTACCACACATTAGAGTTCCTCTGATGCAACAAAAGGTCGCTTCACAGGCTGAAGCATTAGATATTTCCATGAAACTAGAAGCATTCCCTATAGGAGAATCCAATCCAAGTATGAGTCATATTTTGAATCAATTAACTGGTTTATCTTTACAGGTTGAAGACAGAAAGAAAGATAAAGGAAAGGAAAAAAGAGAAGACATCTGGTGTATCATATGTAAATCAGAGGGCCATGACAAAGATAATTGTCCATTATTTAATGAATACTTGGCCTCTGGAGCCCTTAACCCTTTGAAGCAGTCTATTGTACCATGGTGCAAGGTATGTAGAACTAGACATCGCCCTAGTGAATGTTATTATATGAAAAAATATGTCGAGACACCCACCAATATTTATTGTACATTCCGCAAATTTGTGGGGCATGATGAGAAGTAATGTAGGGATTATGACCTCATGCATGAAAGATCAAGGGATGCATATATAATTCAAGTAGATTTACAACAAGAAGGGAATGTTGCACAGTTAAATTCCTCAGGAAGAGGAAACTTCAATCCTCATGGTGTGTTCAGAGGAAGAGGAAGAGACGGAGGCATGGGTCGAGGTTGAGGTCAAGTTATTTGCTATAACTGCACCCAGCCAAGTCATTTGGAAAGGGATTGTCAGAACCCTTGCACTACTTGAAACTATTGTAATTCATTTGACCATTTCATTGAACCTCATGGTGAGGAACCTAGAGTCGTTGTTATTACTAGAGGAGGCACTATCACAGGAGAAGATAGGATGACTCCAAAAAAACTATAGATGGATCAAGGATCAGAAGAGATTCACAGAAGGCACCATTGTTTGATCCAAGGAAAGAGAAGAATACTTTTTAAGAAGAAAGAAGAGGATTTGTAGGTGGACAAAATTCTTCATTTAGGGAACAACCAGAATTAAAGGAATGTGAAATTCCCCCAGCATTTTTTCAGTCTATCCCACTTAGGCAAGGAAAAGAGGTAAGAAAGATTATGGAATTCTTGTACACTTGTATCACTTTGATTAAATATGAAAGAGATGTGAAGGAACTACAACACCTGATAAGAAAGTATGAAATTGGAAGAATAGATCCTCTACTGAGTAGAGTTGTGAATCAAGTATCTAGGAGAAGGAGGACAAGCAAGGAACTGCACCTTAGTGCTCAGATTGGAGACTATGATGTGGACTATGTGGTCCTCGACCTGGGATCAGAAGTCAATGTTATGACGAAGAAGACTTGGGCATTGATGGGAAAACCTAAATTAGTTTAATCTCCTATTAGGCTCAAGATGGCTAATCAACAAGTGGTGAGCCCCTTTGGAATACTAGAGCATGTCCCAGTGGACATCGATAGGGTGAGGACATTTGTAGACTTCGAAGAGATCAATATTGTTGATGATATTTTTCCCTATCTTGCATTGTTGGGAATTGATTGGGGTTTCAACAATTTGACTTTTGTTGACCTAAAAAAGAGAAGAATGAAATTTGAGGGTGATGGCCTTAGGTTCATTAAACCTCTTGATCTTGATGAAGTCCACAGATACACAGAGCCTATAAGGGAACAAAATTGCACCTACGAGATAGAGAACATCTATAAATTGATAGAAGGACAACATGATTATATTAATCCCACAGTAGATGGAAATCTAAGTTGGCGAAGTGAAAATGCATGCTCATCAGATTCAGAAGAAGCTTTGGAAAATTGGCAGAACATAATGTATGAAGTCTCTACGCAGAAGTGTGCCACATTGACTAAAGTAGCTCACTGGATTGGCACAAAAGTAAGTAATCTTCCTACATTTGATGGCTTGAATAATTTAGAGACATTTCTAGCTGAATTTGAAATAATTGTACCAATACAACAGAGGTTGTTGGCACTAGACGAAATCTTGAAGCAATGCCAGCTAGATGGTGGGAAGATCACAAGAAGAACATCGTGGAATGGGTGCAATGTCACACCTTGTTTGAAGTGCACTTTTCAGACCAAGATAAAGGTTGTGAAGTTCGATACATAGGTCAGAGTTTCCCTAAGGACTATGTGTGAAGTTGTGAGGAAGCCTGGAGTGACATTCCTAAAGAACAGTGGGTACATAAGTTCATTAACACCTTAGATACTATGCCTATCAACTAGTATCTTCAAGCATAATTGTGCTTAGCCACTATAGATTGGTATGGTATGACCCAAAAATTTATAGCTATGTTCCTATTTGAAATTCATTACCCCCCAGTAGATCATGCTTTACAAATTGTAATACAAAAGGTCTTTGAGGAAGTACCTAACCTCCCTCTTGAATAAGAAGAAGATGAATGGATTGTGCCTCTTCAGTGGTTACAAGGTTTCTATAATATTAATGTTGATGAGGATGATGACCCTAGGAATGTGAACATCTCAGAAACTGAAGGACAGAGAGATATAGAAGGTCCAAGGATTGAATTATCTTTTGTTGGGCAACCTATCAAAATTAACAAAGTTAACATTGGAACAGAGAAAACACCTAAGTTATCAAATGTTGGAGACTATTGGGATGATGCTACTATTAGTAAGATTACATAACTATTGCATGAGTATCAGTACTTATTTCCAACCAAGTTCACAGACATGAAGGGCATAAAAGGACCCATGGGAGAAATGAGGATTCCTTTGAAAGAATATGCAAGGCCTATCAAGAAGAGGCCTTACAGACTAAGTCCCAAGTACAAGCAGAAATTTAAGATTGAATTAGATAGAATGTTGGAAGCGAGAATCATAGAACCAGTTGAAGAATATGAATGGATCATCCCTATGGTGGTCCAATATAAGAAGTCAGGATAAATAAGAATATGTGTAGACCTAAGGAAATTGAATGATGCATGTTTACATGATCCATTCCCTACACCTTTTACTGATGAAGTTCTAGATAATGTAGGAGGACAGGAAGTTTACTCATTCACAGATGGATTTTCAGACTATCACCATATCATAATTGCTAAGGAGGACAGACATAAGACTACATTTACAACAGAATGGGGTTCTTTTCAGTACACTATGATGCCTTTTGGTTTGAAGAATGCACCAACCATATTTTCCAGGGTGGTGGTCGAAGCATTTAAAGAATTTTTACATAAGCTTTTCGAGGCATACTTTGATGAATGGACTGTTTTTAGTCTTCTAAAGGATCATATTGAATTCTTGATATTAATGTTGGATAAGTGCAAGCAATGTCAGATTGCCCTGAACTTGAAGAAGTGTATATTATTTTCACCTTTTGGAGTGTTGTTAGGACACATTGTGTGTAAGAAGGGGTTGTTGGTAGATCCTTACAAGATTGATATCATTGTTGATCTACATCCTCCTACTTCAGTTAGACAGTTGTGCACTGCATTAGGACACGCTGGATATTCTAGAAATTTTATTAAGGGTTGCACATATAAAAACACCTATGGAAAAGCTACTAAAGAAGGATAGTAAGTTGCAATGGACTGAATAATTCTAGTGGAGCTTCGACACACTAAAGAAGAAAATGGTCATTGCACCTATTTTGGTTTTCCCAAATTGAAGTAAGGAATTCCATGTTCATGTCGATGCTTCATCCTTTGCATTAGGAGTAGTTTTGGCATAGCCATGTGCAGGAGATATTGACCACCCTATATCATTTTCTAGCATGAAGCTTTCAACATCTGAAATGAATTATACTACTTTTGAAAAATAAGTCTTAGCTATGGTATATGTGTTGCAAAATTTTAGACACTATTGTTATTGGGAGGACATTTTAAGATGTTTACTCATCATTTTTCATCGAGGTACTTAGTCAACAAGCCAGTGTTGGGGGGGAGAATATGAAAATGGCTACTATTATTCCAGGAGTATGAATTTGAGATTGTGGTCAAGCCAGGAAGAATGAATAAGGTACCTAAGCACTTATTCAGGTTAGAACATGGAGAGGAAACTACCAGCTTGGATGATACACTACCAGATGCACAGTTTTTGGCCATCAAAAAATTTGATGATCACTTCGCCAAGATAGTCCAATTCCCATCCACAGGAATGGAACCTCGCGAGTATACAGTTATTCAAAATAAATAGTTGGTAGTCCACGCTGCAGATTTTCAACTTATAGTTGGACAATTATATAAGATGGGACCAGGTGAGATCTTAAGAAGACGTGTTATGGAGTCAAAAAGACCATTGATCCTTGCAGAGTCACATGAAGGTGTCACAAGAGGACATTATGTAGGGAAATAAACAGCGCAAAAGGTTTTCATAGCCGGCCTCTGGTGGCCCACTCTACATAAGGATGCTAAGGACTACTACAAAGCCTACTATGTATGTCAAAGAGTAGGGAAGTCATCAAGAAGGGATGAGATGCCTTTAACACCTCAATTAAATATACAAGCATTTGATAAATGGGCTATTGACTTTGTGGAACCTATCAACCCACCAGGAAAGTGAACAGGAGCTCGATACATTATCACTGCTACAAAGTATTTGACCAGATGGGTAGAAGCTAGAGAAGTTAAAGATTGTAGTGCATCTACAACTGCGCGGTTCATCTTTGATGATATCTTTGAGGCACAAATTTCATTAACAAAAATATTGAAGCCTTGAACCAGTAGTTCAAATTCCACCATCAGAAGAGCACGCCATACCACCCACGGGAAAATGGTACAGTCAAAGATTTCAATAAAATATTGGAGACAATGTTGACTAAGATTTGTAGTGTTAACAGAGATGACTGGGATTTGAGAATTCCAGCAGTGTTATGGGCTTATTGAATTACTTGCAAAAATTTAACCACGCAAACTCCCTTCGAGTTAGTTTATAGCCTGGAAGAAGTGGTACCTATGGAATACGTAGTTCCTAGTTTAAGATTTGCAACATTTACAGGTATGGATGACACTAGCATTGTTTAAGACATGCTTGCACAGTTGATAGAATTAGAGGAAGATAGGTTCATTGCAGGATTTCATCGGCAAGTACAAAAAGAATGAGAAAAGGCTTACCATGATAGACATATCAAGAAGAAAGCATTCAAACAAGGAGATTTGGTACTATTGTATGACAGCAAGTTCGTGAATCACCCAGGAAAGTTCGGGACACATTGGCTCGAACCATTTGAGGTTGCCTACGTTACAAAATAAGGAGTTGTGCAGCTGAAGAATCTCAAGGGAGAATGGAAGGATGGTTTAGTGAATGGGGTCCGGTTGAAGTTTTATTATGACAACAGTTTCCTCGCAGCTCTCAGTAAAAGAAAAGGAAGAATGTTTTAGGTACCAGGTGTAGTTAAAATTGGGTGCCAGACATAGAAAAGATACTCTACACATGATAGGAAGGGATAGAGAAAAAAACACAGGCTCAGTAATGAAGAAGGTTCAACCCTGCAGTGACTCAAGACGAGTCACATGTGAGTTTTGGGGGAATGTTGGCCCTTGGTCATGTATTAAGGAAGAAAGAAAAGATTAAAGAAAAAGAAAGACAAAGTATGAAGTGCGTGGAAGGCACACAAACTGAGGAGGGGTCAAAGTGGTTAAAGAAATAGAAAATAAGGAGTGAAGTAAAGCAAATCGTTAAAAGACAAGATCAAGGAAGACAAAGAAGCAAGGAAGACGAATCGTGGACAGGTCAGCAAGTGGAAGAAGACACTAATAGGTACTTTGGAGCACCTCACGGAGAATAAGGAAGAACAAGTCGATGAAGTCCTTAAAATGCGGGTTATGTGGACCTAGGGTTTTTGTACCTAAGGTTTTGGAACCTAGAGTTTGTGCACCTGGACTTTGGTCTAAGGTATCTAAGAGTCATAAAAGGATAAATAGAGGTCTAGAAGAGTGGAGAAGGGGATGATGATGATTATGTTGATGTTGTTGTGGGATAGACATATTGAGATGTAAAAGTGTTATGTCTTAAAGAATTCTTGTATTTTTGGATCTTCAGCCGGGTGCGAAGATCGACTCTGCAATTGGGTGCGCAAGGTTGGGGAGATAAAGAGGAGAGAGAAAAGGATCTGCAGCTAAGTGCATAGATAGAACTATGTATTTTCATCTACTTTATCAATAAAACACAGTTTTGTGAATGTATCCCTAGGGAGAGGGTGAACCACGTAAAATCTCATTGTTCTATGTGGTTGATGTTGTGTTATTTGCTATCTGTTATACTGTAATTGCATTGTTTTTGTTCCTGTTAATGATAATGAGATATAACTAACTACGTGAAGTGAAGCATAATACGGTTAATAATCCCTAGGTTATCTTGCATTGGTATTCTGGAATCATCTTGCACTCCCCCTGGTTGTAGACACATGTGTCCTGCAACTCCCCTATTGCTACTTCAAGTGAGACTTCATCTGCTTCGCAGGTGTTGCTGAAAGGGCCAGTAGTTAGGGTTTTTTGGTGCATTGTTAGAGTTGAACCCTAGGTCTATCCCTGTGCCAACACAATCCCTTTGTTCACTTCCCAAGGATAGAAAGAACAAATGGAGGCACGCATCCTCATGTTTTGCACTCAAAATGAAAATGCATATGGTATACTCAACAATGTGTGTTGCAATCGAAAATGGAATACCATCAAACTTTGGGATGAGTCTGAATTGGTTTATCGAGCACTTGTTTGGATATCCATCAATAGCTTTGAGATCGATGGCTTTGTATGCTTCATGAAATCACTAGAGAGCCATGTTTCCATTACTTAGGTTAATACCACATTAGAGTCACCAGATGAGCTTAAGGCTCATCCAAGGGTGGAAAAGGATAAGATGGGTTCTAGGAAGGTGGAGTCACCAGATGAGCTTCAGGAGGAGCTCATCAAAAAAGGTGGAAAGGGAAATTTTCTTGGGTGGAGTCACCAGAAAATCTAGGGTAAAGGATTCGAGATAGCTTGCCAAAGTGTCATTAGGGTTCAGAGGAGGATTCAAAATCCTCCCTGGCACGGTGCTAAAATATTATCGCAAAAGTTGTAGGTTGGGAAAAGCCTAACCCAACCACCAAGATGGTGACAACAAGGAGAGAACCTACCCATTGTCACCTTAGGTAGGTGTTCTTGTCACTTTAGAGGTGAGGTAGTCACCTCAAGGGGGGAACCTTGGTGACCCTAGGGGGGATTGATATGGAAAATGATATGTATGTGTTGAATTATTGTAACTTAGAAGAATATTGTACTTATATTTGTGTCATTATTGTATAGATTAAATCCCATTTTTTGGATTGATCAAGTCAAGTCCTGTATAATATTGAATCCCCTTTTGTGGATTGGTCAACATGTATTTGTATGGTGGTATTTTTAAAGTCGTCCCCTAGTAATTGTAAAGTGGTTTTAGCCACTTATAAGATAATTTGGCTCCGCTAAGTGAAGAGTCACAACCCTAGAGCTACCGCACAACTTGTATTTATATGTGAGGATTGTGTCTCATTTGAACACACTCACTCACTCATCTAGTGTTCATATCTTGATGACAGTTGCAATTGCATGAAGAAGTCTAACGAAGGAGAAGACAGGCACATGTTTGGTCTTGATATGTCTCTGGTTTTTTTATATTAGTCTTGGCATTATACTCTAAATCTATTATTGAGGAATTTTTGTTGGGTTTGTTCCCCATGAGGGTTTCCCAGGATAAAATGTTGTTTACTTTGTGATTGTGTTTCTTTCAGTGATCCTCTCTATACTGTTGTTTTGGAAATGCATCAAATGCTCATGAAATTTGGAAATAACCTAATAACAGTAGTAAAAACTTAACATGGTATCAGAGCTTGACTAAATAGAGCATGTTTCACTAGGTATCTAGACGTTTATGTTGTTGTACAAGGAAATTAGGGATTTTTACTAAAGATAATTTTTTACCAAAGACCACCTTGGGAAGTGCATCTTTCCCTAATTCATATTTTGGCAGCTTGAGTGAACCTTTTCAGTGGTTGGATTCTCAGGAAATTCAAACCCTAGTTTTAAATGGTACCAGAAAACCAGGAAACCAAAACCCGTACCACAAGCACTAGTCTAGAATTGCAGGTCAAGTTTCAAGGGGTTAAACTTGGAATTTTCAGAAACAATCTACTCCAACAAACTCTCCTCAGTCTAGCACATCTCCTGGTAAGTTTATTTTCATTTTATGAGCACTTTCATTTTATGGTCATATTCCTAGCTCTAGGTAAAGATGTCTGCAATCACCAAGCTTGTTGACAAGTTATAAGGTGTGTAAAATTTATGTGCTTGGAAGTATATAATTGGACTCATTATTGAAGAGAATGACCTTGAAAAATTCATAAAAGAAAATGTACCAGAGACCAAAGAAGATGAAGCCAAAGAGAAGTACAAGAAGGATATGATTAGGGTTAAAAGAATAATTGCAGATTATATTAACTACCACGTGATCCCTCAAGTGTCTTCTAAGAATACTCCAAAAGATATGTTTGATTCTCTAACTAGAATGTATGAAGGAAGGAACATCAACTCGAAGATGAACTTGAGAACCCAACTCAAGAATACAAGAATGCAAAAAGGAGAAATAGTTCAAGACTATTTCTCTAGGGTTTCTCAATTTAAGGAACAGTTAGAGGAAATTGGAGACAAGTTAGATGAAGAGGAATTTGTGATGACAACTCGTAATCATATCATGAGACCTTAGGATGCCTTCATCCAAACTATTTTTGCAAGAAAATATAAATTTCAATTTGACAATTTATGGGAAGAATGTGTTCAAGAAGAAGCAAAAGTGGTTAACTGAGAAGTTGTTATATTAAGAGATCAAGATCAAGAACTAGTTACTCATGCTAAGGGTGGAAAGGGAAAGTATCACTTTCAAAAGGAGACTCATTGTCATAAAGAGTCTCACTCTCCAAAGAGATTCCAGAAATATCATAAAGTTCAAATAAGGAAAAAATATTTCTCCTCCTACCATTGTTATATTGTGATAAGATGGGACACATTGCTAAGAATTGTCCTGCCAAAGGGAAGAATATAAGAGGAGAAAGAACAAAAGGCATCATGCCCATGCAACTAAAGATGATGATCCACCCAAGAAGTTAGCTAAAGAAGAGATTGAATAATATGTTTAGTTTTTAACTCTCTCAATATCTGTGACACCTGGAAAGGATACTTGGATCATAGATAGTGGTGCCTCTAAACACATGACAGGTCAAAAGAACACTCTCTCCAGTCTTGTAGAGAAAAAATCCTCCTAGAAAGTTTCACTTGGAGATTATTATCAGTACCCAATCAAAGGATTGGGAGAATCCACCTACAAACTTCATTCAGGAAATCCGATGAGAATGAAGGATGTACTCTATGTAGCAGGTTTGAAAAAGAACTCACTTTCTATTTCTCTCTAGATAAGAAAGGTTTCAGGGTTGCATTCGTAGATGATAAAGTTCTTATGTGGTCTAAAGGAAAAAATATAGAAGATGTAGTTGTTATTGTAAAGAAGGGGGTTTGTACAATTTAAAGGGTCACTCAGATGTAGCCTCGACTCATTCTACTGAAATTCATTGTGAACTTTGGCATAGAAGGTTAAATCATATCAACTACAAAACCTTACTATATGTGATAAATGTAGTTACAGGTTTACTAGAACTAAAGGTTGATCATGAAGGTGTATGTCATGGATGTGCACAAGGAAAGAACACAACGAATCATTTTCCAAAGAGTGACAGTAAAGCAGAAGGAATTTTAGAACTTGTCCATTCAAATGTATGTGGTCCAATTCCATCAACCTCTCTAAATGGGTATGTATACTATGTATCATTTATTGATGATTACTCTCATAAAACTTGGGTTTATTTCTTGAATTCAAAAGATGAAGTACATGGAAATTTCAAGGAATTCAAAGCCTTGCTAGAAAATCTCTCCCAAAGGAAAATCAAGAAACTCAAATCAGACAATGGAGGAGAGTACACTTCAAATAAATTTGGAATATTTTGCAAAGATGTCGGGATTAAGAGGGAGCTCACCACTCCCTATAATCCTCAACGAAATGGTGTAGTAGAAATAAAGAATAGGATGATTATGGAAGCAGTAAAGACTATGATTCATGATCAATATCTTCCAATGCACTTGTGGGATGCAGTAGCAAGAGCAACAGTATATGTCTAGAATAGATTATCCCATAGTGCACTTGGATTCAAAACCTCCAAATAAATGTTCACTTGAAAGAAGTCAAAAGTAAGTCACCTCAAAATATTTGGTTGTCCAATATTTGTACACATTCTGAAAGAAAAGAGAACTAAGTTAGATCCTTAAGGAAAGAAGAGAATATTTGTTGGATACTATAAGGTCTCTAAGGCCTTCAGATTCTACATACCAAGTTACCATCATATTGATATTGGCAGAGACATACCATTTGATGAAGATGCAGCACTCAAGAGATCAAGGAAATTCCAGTTAAAAGAAGTGTATGAAGAAGAACATGTAGCTCGTAGAGTTGCAGAACCCATGAAGGAAGTTGCAACTACCCCTCATGATGATATTCCAGAAGATCATGATATGATATAATCTCAAGAGAAAACCATCTTGAGCTAGAGAACTTATTCAATATGTAGAGAAGTATGGTGCCCCATGTTGGAACATATATATATTTCTAAACTTTATATTTTAAATAGATTTCATTCTCGTTTAAATAAAAACAACGCGTGTTTGTTTCTCATCATTGATGAAGTTTTATGCCTAGTCAAATGATCCTAATATCTTAAAAGTTATGGATCCACATACACATTAAAGAGTCAAATCAGTAAAGACTATATTTGAAATTTCAGGTTTCGAAGTTTTGCGTTGCAGGCATTTCAACATATAGCAACTCCAAAGTCCTGATATCCAAAAAGTGTTTGAGGAATCCCAGTCATGATACACGTATACACCCTAATACCAGACGTACTCTTCCATAAAGTGACATGTCGGAACTTTAAATAAGGTTAATTAACCAAACAAATGAAATGATGAATACTTAAGAAGAAACTAAAACCCAATTAGAAAATCGAATAATAGTTTCATGATTTTGGGAATCGGATCTTCGCCATCTATCATATCCCAAATTTTTGAAACTCGAACTCCCGAAATATCTTGAACTTTAAGCCAGGTTAATTAAGGTTTTAAAACAATTAACGATAAATTAATCACATTGTGCTTTCACATTTCAGGGATCCTGCCTCGAGAGACTTTCAATATCCTGAGATCCGAAACCCCGAAATATTTGAGGTTAATCACAATTAATTAAAAGAGTTAAACATGATTAAAATTAATTAATCACGTCGTGCTTTCACATTTCAGAGATCCTACCTTGAATTGTTATAGGATAAATTGAGTTCCTAAGACCCGAAAATATTTAAGGTTAAACATGATTAATTAACAAGTTAAATGAGATTTATTAACGAATTAAACACTCTTATCTCGTATTAATTTTTCGTCGAGTTGTAGATCGGGTAAATTCAAATTTCATCTATGCTTTTCCCAATCACAAAAAACTAACCATTAATGGAATTAATAGCCGATCTAGGGAAAATGATTTCAAATAAGATCATGTATCATTGCCCGAATATTTTCATTAAGGGAAGTAAACACATTGTCAGTGAAGGTATACGCAAATTGGTACACTTAAGGCAGAGAAGATATTTTCATTCTGAATTACATTCATGTTTTCACAGAGTAAGCTTAGTGAGATAATAAGTCTTGTGCATTTTCTATGACAGGTAACACAGTGTTGCGTTTACTGCTATCATGGCTCTGTGAAAAATAGGTAAAGGGACTGGTGAGAACTCAAGCCAAAACACAGATGTCCTCTTGAACACATCATCGAGAGTTGTGGAGACCATAAAAACTTGGACCTAGGTCTACGATATCCTACAATACGTGCTGAACAACTATCCAGAAGAGTCAGATGATGAAGGGACCGAGACTCAGGAGATGAAGCTCGAATACATAGAACAATCAGAGCTACATAAGATATCCACACGGTCGAGGCTCATGTCGTATAACGACATGATAGGATGGGCCCTACAAAATGTTGAAGTCGCTACCAGGACCATCTACAATGCACATAAATCAGTTGTTGGATATTTCCACCCAGAACATGTACAGGTGATGTACAAATTGCCCCCCGCATTCAAACACAGTTATAATTTTGATTTCTTAAATAAGTTCAAGGAAGAGGAGTACCCAGAAGGCATAAAGAACTACCCTGATTCGATCAAATATTGGTGGGCACACCCCGAGAAATTCAGAGCAGACACCCATGGCGCATACACCACCGCATCATTAGACTCTCATATGTTGTATGTGGCCATGATTCTCTGTATAATTTTTGGGAGGGAAAATTCCACCCACTTCCTGTTATCATGGGTACCGATAATGCATGAAGTTGCAGAGGGATTTTCATTCAATTGGGCCAAAATGCTATCAAAAATTTTGGCCAAGAAAATCACCGAATATCAGACATTGAAAGCCAAAGGACGACCTGTCCAGTTTTATATGTTGGCATGCCTTATCGATGTCATTTGTTTTATGACACCTTTTCCTTTGATGGGCTGGAGTTGGACTCTAAACAGCATCGAGGAAATACATATTTATCATTCGAGGCTATGGGAAGATAAAGCGAAAGATTTCTTTTATGAAATCTGTAATTATGTGGTGGTGCCAATGAATATCACCATATATGGGTGCCCACCTCCCAGGATTTCTGACAGAGTAGTGGCCAACCTGGAGAAGATAGCGGACTGGTATATTGAAGAGAATTTTCCCTATATCAAGGTTTTTGGTTGCTCAGTTCCTCCGCATGCCTTGCTCAAGTTTCTACCAAACCGATTGGTGTGCAGAGAAGTAGCACTACAAACTATACTGGGCGGAGTTAGTAAAGAGATAAAATCCCTGTAGAAAAAGGTATGGCCTACTTTTCCCTTGCAGATAGGTATGTTTTCACTATCAGACTTCGGTCATTCGAAAGTAGAGGTTGTGGCACTGGAATAAATTAAGCTCGTCAATATTGAGTTGACGAAACACCATCCTTAGAAAATCATGGGAAAACCATATGGCCTCTTGTAATTTGAAAAGGTACGATCATGAATATTCTCCTCATGATGATATATTCCAAGGAGAAAGATCCTATCGAGAAGTCTTGAGCCGAGTCCAAACCCTGGCTCCAGATCAATTGGTCAAATTATATAATTTCCAATGGCATAGTAGAAATAGCCTTCCGAAGGTCTTGCAGGGAGAAGTCCCTACACCCCCAGCTACACAAAAAACTGAGGTCTAGAGTTTAGAAACAAAGAACTCCAGTGGACAAGATGCTCAAGAAAGATGGGAGAAGACTGAGGCTTTGAATCAGAAAGAGCCATTGTCCACACTAAGAAAATAAACTACTAACACGGTCGGGAAACAACAATTCACCGAGATTGGCAACCCTATCCAATCTATCATGCCTCTACAGTTCAAAAAAGGAAACTCGAGTGTCGAGGTAGTGTTCATAGAGGATCTTACACCTATTTTGGTTGAAGAGATGCCTCCTTCTGATTTCTTTTTCAACAAGAAAAGAAGGGTTGTGGTAAAGAGAGAAATGCACTAGAGGGAAGGTGCGACTGTCAAAAGACACAAGGTACTATTTGATGGACAGGCCTTAGAAGAGGAATATTTCGCTACAGATGTGGCAGGATCACTGGGATGTTTTGCAATGGAAAACCAATTTTCAGTTGGAAACTTAAAAGAACAATTGAAGAAGAAAGATTTGTTGATAAGCCAATTGCAAAATCAAGTAAATACTATGGATAAGAATGTCAGGAGAGATATGAACAAGATTTTTGATCAGATTAGATTTTGTGATACATAGAAAATCCAACATCTCAAATATAGTCTCGATGAAATGCACAAGAATGCACGAGCGAGTAGAGAATGGGATTTTTAGCAGGGAGAGTTGGTAAAACAACTACAGGCCAGAATAAAATCGACTGAAAATACAGCTGTAGATATGAGATTTTTCCAAGCGAAGGTATTGGAGGTGTGTGAGAAGCTAGGATCAACACAGCAAATCCTTTTCACTAATGTAGAAGTTGTCCAAAACCATTTTCGGGTGGTCAACCAATCCTTAAATAACATTTGTTTAAAGGAGAGAGAGGTTATTGTTGCTCGGGCCACTTTCCAAGAAGCAGTTGTGGCATCGACAAGAGAAGGAGTATCTATGGTCTCCATATTTTCTCCTTCGAAACAAACCAGAGGTGATATTATACTGAAGACCTGGAAGACTAACATAGCTGAAAGTAAAAGAACGACTAAGGAAGTGAAGAAGGATTGTGAAGAAACTTTTCATTCACTTGAAAAAGAGTCATTAGGCCTCGAAAAATATAATATCTATGAATTTTTGGGACAAGTTGATATAACAAAGCATCAACTTAATATCGACACAAACATGGAAGAGGCTCAGGCTGAAATCTTGCAATTAAAACATATTGATATTACTCAGATAGATAGGTGGATAGTGAAGCTCAGTCTGCAGCTACAGTCTATAGCTTCAGAAGACAAGATAATGGAAGGCAGACTGCCTCACTTAGAAAATAAATTATATATGTTTGAGGCAAATGACTTAACAGAGCTGTCCAGATTGGTGGTACAATTCGTGGGCATGTGCGTTAAATGTGTTGAGCAAGGAAAATGCAGCACTTCAAGGAACCAATGAGATAACTTGTGCACATCATTTGTATAGATCATGATTAGAATACCAGATGATTTTGAGCTAGAGAACAAGAAGGAAAAACACATATGCCAGCATAGCAAAGAGACAAGGGAGATGCAAGTGAAGCATTTTAGATTTTACATTTTGTAATTTTACTATTTTAGAAATAAGGAGAATTCCAACCTCTTAAGGTTGAGAACATTTTGTATAAATACATGTTTCAAATATTGAAAAATGGTTGCTTATTGTCATATTGTAACTAAGAAAACTCATCCTTTGTGAGTATTAATACAAGTGCAGACAGGGATTCCAAATTTTGTGCAGTTTGAGTTATGTGTCCTTCTTGTATTCCATATCTCCAGTTTTCTTTATGTTACTCCTTGATAAGTGAATGATTGCAACTTAGTATAACATCTACTGTAATCAGATTTTATTTAGTTATTTGATAAGAAAGTAGTTTTTCCTCTGTACTTGCTATTAGTGAATACAAGACCTGAAGTTATTTGGATCACTATATTATATATCCTTTCAGGGGTGCACTCTACATTTTCTTCTACTGTAAACAAGGTAAGATTCATCTATCATTTATGCCTTAGTTTGTTTAAACAATTTGGTAATTTTCTCCCTCATCATTCAACTTGATTAATTGACTCAGAGGACGAAACACGGCCTTTGTTTTGTTCAGCTATTAATTTCATTTGAGAATTTAATTCTTACACAACTAATGGAAGAAAAATCACCCTTAAAAACATTTATTAAATTCCTTATGCCTGACATTATTCTTTGAAGCCTTAAGTTTAATCTCAGGAACAACATCTTTTTGGCATCGTTGTCAGGGACGGAGATACAAAGTTATTTTTCCCTGGGAAGAACGAAAATGTAATATTTTGTCTTTGATAGTGAACAAGGATTGAACACTGTATTAAGGATTTATTTTTCACTTGGAGACTCCACTATATATAAGTTGGCATTCGGTAGAAAGAATACCAGGAAGAACCCTGACGAACAACAGACTACTGTTGTAACCGATCCCGAAAAACTTTTGAGACCAAGGGGAAACCCCAAGCAAGTTGTCGCATCCACAAGTAAGGTTTACCAACCCAAATATGTGAAAACTCATGCTAAGGTTCCACTTGAACAGTCAAACTCACAAGAAGGTTACACACAAAGCCACTTCAGAGATACATCAACTAATAAAATTGAAACTGAAGTTATAAACCCCGAACCGCTTTTACCTAAGATAAAATCCAAGACTGTTTCAACTCCCCCCTCTACTAATAAAGGTAAAGGACCCCTTTTGATACCCTCTTTTATTTCATAGATCCCCGAAGTAAAGGTTTATATTCCATGAAACTCTAAGGAGTATATCACGTATCCTGATTCGACTCTTGTTGGTTCTCCTGTCTATATATCCTGTAAGTCCGAAGAGCCCAGCCCTCGTTTCCCCTTTTCCCCTTTTTCAGACTTTTCGTCTCCTACTGATATGTCTCCATAAATTCATTCTACTCATTCTAAAGTAGCCGAAGGGCCACTACAAGTTTACGAAAACCCCCTTTTCAACTCTCAAAGTTCATCCCCTCACATTCAAATGGCTGCAATTGGAGGAGGTGGCGTCAGAGGTGGTGCTGAAGTTGGTGTCAGAGGTGGCGCCGGAGGTGGTGCCAGAGGAGGAGGTGGCCAAGGGCCACCACCTCCCCCTCCTAGGATATTTTCCAAATTAGTTTCCATATATGCTCCTCTGTCCCTTCCTCCTATCCTTCATGACCTACCTAAAAAATTACATGAAGAATTTACCAAAGTTCACAGGAGAGGGAGATTTAACGGCAATAGAGCACATAAAATTTTTCGACCAATTCGATGATATCCTCGACATTGAGCATGAGGATGTTTATTCGATACTTTTGGTGCAAACCTTTGAAGGATGAGTAATATTTTGGTTTTGAAGGCTACCAGTGGGATCTATAGCATCTTATGACACACTAGAAAATGCATTCTTAAGGAAGTGGGGAGAGAGAAAAGATCACTTGAATTACCTGAAAAAATTCAAGGCTTTGAGGAAAAATAATTTAGAGTCAGTATTAGAGTTCATCCAAAGGTTTAATAAACTTTATCACAAAATTCCAGCAAAAGTTAAACCCTCACAGCCTGCAGCTAAAGTAACTTTCGCAGGAAATTTCGATCCAGACTTTGCCCTTATTTTGAGAGAAAGGAGATCTGTTGATCTCACCAGAATGCAAGACAATGCCATTGAAATTGATTCAAACATGATGGCATCTGGTAAACTGAAAGAGAAATTCGAAACAGGAAACAAAGACACTAAGCGCTTCAGGGAGCAAGATTGAACTTCTGGATCTGGGAAGTCCGTTGAGGAAAAAATGGATGATATGGCCAAAATAATAAAATAACTATCAAACAATATCTCCAGAATGGAATTAGACCAGGATAAGCCTGATCCTTTTGCTAGGAGAGGCTTCAAAAGGAATCCAAATCCACAGACCTAGCAAAGACTAGTGAAAAATGAGGATCAAAAACTCAAAGCTCCTTTCAAAACAGAAAACTTTATGCAAAGTGATGATGCACAAGATTTTGAGGGATTTGATGAAGATATAGGCAACCTCAGTGATAATTACCAAGAACCTCATCTGACTAGATAGTATTATGAAAGGAATTTAGATCAATAACCATTGTTTGGAGACGAGGTAAATA
This sequence comes from Picea glauca, assembly GCA_000966675.3. Classification (NCBI taxonomy): domain Eukaryota; kingdom Viridiplantae; phylum Streptophyta; class Pinopsida; order Pinales; family Pinaceae; genus Picea; species Picea glauca. The sequence continues at coordinate 232,772 of JZKD02S1652983.1, forward strand.
TAAATAATATGGGGGACTCCTATTATCAAGGAATCACCGACTCTATAATGGTCGATATCCAACAAAAATATAATTTAAGGACTAGAGATAAAAACAAAATTACAACTGATCCACCGAACAAAATTTTGTCGAGAAGTAAAAAGAATGAGACCTCTCAACCATCCACTGAAAATTTAATGGCCAAAACAAAGACATTTGAGACGCAAGATACCAAGACGAAGATGGCCGAAACAAAGGCAACACAAACCAATAGAACAAAAAAAGAGACACAGAGATACCATCCAGGGAAGCCGAAAAGACGATTAGAAGTTTCAATCTAGAAAGAGAAATCAATAAAATTAAAATTCTAGTACCTCTGGTTGAACTGGAAAAAAATCCGATGTACAGAAAACAAATCGCCAAGATGATTAATTTCTCGGATACTGAAAGTCATGCAGATTCTATTAATTTGGAAGACGATAATTCTACTATAATGTTTGGTCCACATATCGAAAATTCCAAAGATCTTGTCGTTCCTTTTTATATCACGCTGACTGTGCATGATCACTTGCTACATAACTGTATGTTGGATTTTGGAGCCTCACACAAATTAATTCCCAAATCCATTATGGAAAAATTGGGCCTCGAGGTTACTAGACCCTATCAAGACTTGTATTCTTTCAATTCGAGAAAAGTTAAGTGCCTCGGCATGATTAAAGATTTAGTAGTTAATCTTGCACAAATCCCTATGAAAAGTATTCTCATGGATGTAGTTGTTGTTGATATTCCTGCAAATTATGGCATGTTGTTGTCTAGGTATTGGGGTTATAAACTTGGAGGATCGCTGCAACTAGATATGAATTATCCCATGATCCTGATTTTCGATGGAAATTTCACCAGTCTGTACAAGGAGACGAGATTGGCATATACTGTAAGTGACCCACAAAACCCAAATAACTATTCAGTATATGTCGTTGATCAAGATTTAGGGAACTGTATATTATAAATTGATGATAGTTTATATGAATGTACAGAAGAAAGTTGTACAGAAGAAGAAAAACAAAAAATAGAAAAAACAAATAAAAATGCAAATAGTGTAGGAGTTTGGAAGATGTATTTTGATGGTGCTTCATTGTGGGAAGGAGCAGGAGATGGGGTATTGTTTGTGGCACCTGGTGATGAATTTATTATTCCTTTCTCATACAGATTGCAATGGGACATTGACTATACTAATAACGTATGTGAATATGAGGCTCTTGTCTTAGGATTAGAGGCTGCCAGAAAGTTGAAAATTGAAAATCTGATGGTTTACGATGATGAAGAATTGATTGTAAAACAGATTAGGCAGCAATATTAGGCCAAGCATCCAAGGTTAAGGTCATATAGGAACTGCACCTAGGATGTTATTGAAATTTTTTTCTCATCATTCAATATCCATCATATTCCCAGGGTAGAAAATCAACAAGTCGACTCCCTAGCGAAAGCAGCTATGAATTTCATACCACCTATGGTTTTGAAGCTGAAGTACCATATAGAAATGAGGCACAGGCATTCAATACCGAATAATGTTCAACACTGGCAGGTATTTGAATATGATGAGCAGATCAAGCAATTTTTAGAAATGGTCGATGAATTTACCGAAACACATAATTATCAGGAAAATCAGAATGACCCTTCTTGGGTCATGCAGGAAGGTGAAGATCCTCAGTATTTCCAAGATAAAATTTCTAATCACCGCATGTTGGTGTTGAAAACAAATCAAATCCCTAAAGGTATGATTCCTTTAGAAATATTATTCGATCATGATGATATTCCCCTAAAGTCTACTTTGCATCCTCATCGTGAAGAGGTTGAAGATTGTAATATAGGCACCAAGGAAGCTCCTAAGCTGTTAAATATATCTAAATACCTTCCACCAAAAATGAAAATAAAATATGTCGATTTACTCAAGCAATATAAATATGTCTTTGCTTGGTCTTATGACAAATTGAGAACTTATGATACCACTGTCATTGAACATAAGATCCCTTTAAAGTAGGGCATCAAACCTTTCAGGCAGAAGCTCAGAAAAATAAATATTATATTGTTGCCCGTGACAGAAAGGGAGGTAAAGAATCTCTTGGATGAAAAAATCATTGTTCCACTCAGATATTCCGATTGGGTAGCCAATTTAGTCCCAGTCAGAAAGAAAAATGGTGAAATCAGACTCTGCGTGGATTTCAGGAACTTAAATAGATCATCCCTCAAAGATAATTATCCACTACCTAAAATGGATCATGTTTTGGAGAAAGTGGTCGAAGCTAATAGAATGTCTATGATTGATGGCTTTTCAGGTTATAAACAAATTGCAGTCCACGAGGAAGATAAAGAAAAAACCGCGTTCACTACCCCATGGGGTACTTTCATGTATGATAAAATGCCATTCGGTCTGATGAACGCAGGAGCCACTTTCCAATGAGCGATGGACATCGCCTTCATCGGTGAAAGAGATAAGTTTGTTGTCATTTATCTTGATGATTTAACTGTGTTTTCTAAATCTGATGCAGAGCACTTAATACACCTCCAACAAACGTTCGAGAAATGTCAAAAATTCGGTTTGTCTCTGAACCCCAAGAAATCTCATTTTGCAATGCAGGAAGGTAAATTCTTGGGCCATATAGTATCTAGAGATGGAATTAAAATCAACCCGAAAAGGGTTGAAGCTATAGATACAATAAATATTCCTAGGAACAAAAAGGAAATCCAATCTGTTTTAGGAAAAATAAACTTTTTAAGAAGATTTATTCCAAACTTTGTTGAAATTGTAAAGTTGATTACATATATGCTAAAAAAGGACAGTAAGGTCAAATGGATGACCGAAGCTAAAGCATCCTTTGAACATATCAAGAAAGTTATAGGGGAAGCACCCATGCTAGCTAGTCCTGATTACATGAAAGAATTATTGATCTTCTCATTTGCATCTGAACATACGATTGTAGTTGTACTCTTATAGAAGAAAGAGGAAGGGTTCACACAACCGATAGCATTCTTCAGCAAAAGCCTCAGAGACGTAGAGTTGAAATAGGACATACTGGAAAAACAAGCATATGCAATGGTGAAGGCCTTAAAATATTTTAGGACCTATGTGCTACATTCTAAAGTAATTGCGTATGTACCTACCAGTTTCGTTAAAGATATATTGGTTCAACCTGATAGCAACGTTAGGAGAGGCCAATGGCTTGCCAAGATCCAGTAATTTGATCTTGAGGTCAAACCAACAAAAATTGTCAAAGTCCAAGGCCTGGCTAAGCTATTAGCCGAATCAAATTTCAGAGCACTCAGGATAAATCATCTGCAATATTATGAAGGTTTTCCAGACATAGACGAATTTGATGTCACTATACCTGCAACCGATATCCAAGAAAAAATTTCTTCCTCTGCTTGGTATAGAGACATAGTTTCATATCTCTTGACTCTGTAGTACCCGAGTGATATGACTCCTTCCAAGGAAAGAACATTGAATCTGTACACGGTAAAATATTGTATCGTTGACAACTAGTTGTATTGGAAAGACCCATTGGGATTTTTATTGAGATTCCTAACAGAATCTGAAACAAAGAACGTCATAAATGAGTTTCATGAAGGGGTGTGTGGAGGAAACCACACCTGGAGGGTGATGACTTACAAGATCCTAAGAGCTGGATACTATTGGCTGAAATTATTTACAGATGTGAATGTTAAGGTCAGAGCCTATAACCCCTATCAATTATTCTCAGGTAAACAAAATCTTCCTGCGCTACCTTTGACCCCATTCAAGACAGAAGCTCCATTTCAACAGTGGGGTCTAGATTTTATTAGAGAGATCCATCCACATTCAAGTGCACAACACAAATGGATTCAAAGATATATAGACTATTTTACTAAATGGGTCAAATCCATTCTGACAAGAAATGCAATAGACTCAGTGGTGATAAAGTTTTTGGAAGAAAACATTTTATCTAGATTTGGTTGTCCTCATAAGATAGTTACAGATAATGCCCAGGCATTCAAATCCATGGTGATGGTTAGTTTTTATAAAAAAGTACAATATTGTACTGGGACATTCCACGGCTTACTATCCTCAGGGAAATGGATTGGTTGAATCATCAAATAAGAGCCTAATCACCATAATAAAAAAGGTGATAACTGAAAATAAAAAATCTTGGCATGTTTATCTGAAATACGCTTTGTGGGCGAATTGGATAGGCACTAAGAAGTCGATCAGAATGTCCCCTTTCCAAATGGTGTACGGGACTGACATGGTACTACCCATAAACCTCTCTCTACCAGTAATGAATCTCTAGCAAGATTCAAAGGAAGAACCTAATGATATCACCCGAAGAATTAACCAGTTAATAGAAGTCCAAAAGAACAGGGCTGTGGTGGATGAGAAACTCCAGAAATACCAAGACAATATGAAATCCTTATTTGATAAAAAGGCTAAATATAGGGAGTTTATTCCTGATGAACTCGTTTTGAAATGGGACACTAGGAAGGAAGATATCAGCAAACATGGAAAATTCGATCACATCTGGTGTGGACCTTTCAAGGTCATAGCTTCTAAAGGAAAGAATTTGTTCTTGTTAGAGAACCTCGACGGGCAAGTCCTTAATTCCCCCATAAATGGGCATTACCTAAAGCACTTTATGCAATAAAAGTGTTTCCAAACTCTCATCGTATATACCGGTTTGATTTCCTTATTTTGATTCGCAATTTTTATTTCTTTGGTAAGTTTCCACTATCACTGTAAATATGGTTAGGTTTGTGGATTTCAAAAAAAAACATAAATATCAAAAATAAGTAACAACTACTAGTTATTTTTCGAGAAATTTCTGACATTTCTCGTATTTATAATTATGCAGAATTCTTTTTGATAGTTGAGAGATAAGAAGGCATCAGAAACACATTTCAGAACATTGATATTCTCTCAAAACAAGTGATAAATAAATGGTTTTCTTAGTTGAAAATATAAATAAAATTTGAGGTATGAGCTTCTAACCTACTGAACCAAGTTAAAATTTTCAAAGAGGTTTAGCTAAATATGAAGGAAGTCTCATCCATATAAATATTGTCACCTGATAAACAACGAGAGGAATATAAGAATTATAGCTTAATCCTAAAAGTCTTCTCTCAGTTTAAAATAAAATAAAAAAATGAAATAAAATAAAATGAAATAAAAATGAAATACGATTAAAAGATCTTAAAAGCATAAGAGAATCACTGGAAAAGATTATGTGAGATTGACCCTGTTCGCAATAGAAATTTTGAATGGTCTTACTGTTTCATCTTGCCCAACCCAAAGCTTTATTTTCCTTTGATTATCTTTTTCCCCTTTCGGTCTTTACAGAGAGAATATTTTTCTTTGACTCTGAAAACTCAGAAACATGTCTTAAAATAATGTTAGGCGAAAATTTATACGCTCCTCTCAATTCAACTGAAAGAAAGTATGTCTAGGTTAATCATGACTACTTTAGATTTTCTAACAGATTCAAACTAATTAGTTTCACTCAAGGCAAGTCCCTGAAAAGTTAAATCTCCCCATGAAAACTTCCTTGTAGGCGAAGGTGTTTTGAAGGTTGGAAGAGGATTAACCCAAAGTAATCAAAGTGAGTTGACAAACCTCTGTTGCTAAATTATAAATAGATATCGTCCCTAGTATATTACATACAAATTGATTTCACACACTTCATGTTTATAAAAAAAAATATAAGATAGATGGTGAAAGGAAATTCATTAAATGATTGCCCCCATCTAGTCCAAAAAGAGATGATGAAAGGAAATTCATTAAATGATTTCCCTCATCTTAGAATTTAAATGCAAAATGACTAATTGAAGTGGTGAAAGGAAATTCAATAAGGGAATTAGATAACTTCATCAGGGTACTGAACAGGTTCATTGATAGTGAAGCAATGTCTATGATATCTGCAAGGTTGTTATACATGTATTATAATGTACTCTGGTAGTTAGTTCTCTTTTCAACAAGATTTGCATTCTCAACTAACATGGGACTCCCTAACTAAATCATTAAAATCATTTTTCCTTGATACGAACAAGATCGAAAAGAATATGATAGATGGGTTAAGGTTGTTTTGATTATCTTAAGCAAATCCGAATATAGTTTTAAGAAAGAGGAATTTCAAATAGCCTAACTGAAAGTCATGATTTGATGTGTTTTAAATATTTTCTAAGTTATGGTTGAAACTCTTGTCTTAGTATGATCCTTTTCCGAAAGTGTTCCACATAAATGCAATAATGACTCTGTTATCACCCCATAAATTATGGGAATCAACTGATGACTTGGATATTATGGATATTATATGTATCTAGTGTCTTTATTGACAAATGATTTTTCATTCTGCAAATAATTTGAAAAAAGGAAAAAAGAAAAAGAAAAAGAAAAGTAAAAGAGGGCATAAAAGAATTGAAAAGAAAAGCCCCATGCAATAATAGTAACTTGGCCATACCTTTCAAGCATGGCCAAGTT
>JZKD02S1652983.1:269624-305090 GCA_000966675.3 Picea glauca
TTCAATATTTAAAACTTAAGGAAAGCGTCCTATTCTGTCCTGTTTTGTTCTAGATCCAGGTGGATCTAGGGAGATCGGTTTGTGTCCGCACTTACGGATTTATCCATAAACAATGGATGCCATTTTTTTTATGACACCTTTTCCTTTATCATTCAAGGCTATGGGAAGATAAAGCGAAATATTTCATTTATGAAATCTATAATTATGTGATGGTGCCATTGCATATCGCCATATATGGGTTCCCACATCCCAGGATTTATGACAGAGTAGTGGCCAACCTGGAGAAGATAGCAGACTGGTATATTGAAGAGTATTTTTCCTATATCAGGGTTTTTGGTTACTCACTTCCTCCACACACCTTGCCCAAGTTTCTACCAAACCGATTGGTGCACAGAGAAGTAGCGCGGAAAATTGTATTGGGCAGAGTTAGTAAAGAGCTAAAATCCCTATAGAAAAAGGTATGGCCTACTTTTCCCTTGCATATAGGTATGTTTTCACTATCAGATTTCAATCATTCAAAAGTAGAGGTCGCAGCACTGGAACAAATTAAGCTCGTCAATATTGAGTTGAAGAAACACAATCCTCATAAAATCGTGGGAAACCTCTTGGCCTCTTGTAATTTGAAAAGGTATGAGCATGAAGATTCTCCTCATGATGATATATTATGAGGAGAAATATCCTATCGGAAAGTCTTGATCTGATTCCAAACCCTGGATCTAGACCAATTGGTCCAATTCTATAATTTCCAAAGGCTTAGGAGAAATAGTCTTCCGAAGGTATTGTAGGGAGAAGTCCCTACGCCCCCAGCTACATAGGAAATTGAGGTCCAGATTTTAGAAACAAAGAACTCTAGTAGTCAATATGCTTAAGAAAGTTGGGAGAAGACTGAGGTTTTGACTCGGAAAAAGCCACTGTCCACACCAAGAAAATCAGCTACTGACACAGTCAGGAAATAGCCATTCATCGAGATTGACAGCCCTATCCAATCTATCACACCTCTACAGTTCAGCAGAGGAAACTCGAGTGTCGAGGTAGTGTTCATAGAGGATCTTACACCTATTTCAGATGAAGAGATGCCTCCTTCTGCTTTCTTTTTCAGCAAGAAAAGAAGGGTTGTGGTAAAGAGAGAAACGCACTAGAGGGAAGGTGCGACTGTCAAAAGACACAAGTTACTATTTGATGGAAAGACCTTAGAAGAGGAATATTATTCTACAGATGTGGTAGGATCGTTGGGAGATTTTGCAATGACAAACCAATTTTTAGTTGGAAACTTAAAAGAACGATTGAAGTAGAAAGATTTGTTGATAAACCAATTGAAAATTCAAGTAAAGACTGTGGAGAAGAATGTAAGGAGCGATATGAACAAGAGTTTCGAGCAGATTGGAGTTTGTGATACCCAGGAAATCCAATATCTCAAATCCAATCTCGACGAAATGCACAAGAACGTACGAGTAGAGAATGGGCTTTTCAGCAGGGGGAGTTGGTAAAACAACTACAGGCCAGAATAAACTCGACTGAAAATATAGTTGTAGATATGAGAGTTTTCCAAGAGAAGGCATTGGAGGTGCGTGAGAAGATGGGATCGATATAACAAAGAATTTTCACTAAGGTAGAAGTTGTCCAAAACCATTTTTGGGTGGTTGACCAATCCTTAAATAACATTTGTTTAAAGGAGAGAGAGGCTATTGTTTCTAGGTCCACTTTCAAAGAAGCAGTTATGGCAGCGGCAAGAGAAGGAGTTTCTATGGTCTCCATATTGTCTCCTTAAGAACAAACCAAAGGCAATATTATACTGAAGACCTGGGAGACTAACATAGCTGAAAGTAAAAGAATGGCTAAGGAAGTGAAGAAGGATTGTGAAGAAACTTTTCATTCACTCGACAAACAGTCATTAGGCCTAGGAAAAGATAATATCTGTGAATTTTTGGGACAAGTTGATATAACAAAGCATCAACTTAATATCAACACAAACATGGAAGAGGCTCGGGCTAAAATCTTTCAATTAAAATAGATTGATATTACTCAGATAAATAGGTGGCTAGTGAAGCCCAGTCTGCAGCTACAATCTATAGCTTCAGAAGACAAGAGAATGGAAGGCAGACTGCCTCACTTATAAAATAAATTATATATGTTTGAGGCAAACAACTTAACAGAGTCGTCCGTATTAGTGGTACGATTTGTGGGCATGTGCGTTAAATGTGTTGAGCAAGGAAAATGCAGCACTTCCGAGAACCAATGAGATAACATGTGCACATCATTTGTACAGATCATGATTAGAAGACCAGTTGATTATGAGCTAGAGAACGAGAAGGGAAAATGCATCCGCCAGCATAGAGAAGAGACAAGGGATATGCAAGAGAAGCGTTTCAGATTTTACATTTTGTAATTTTACTATTTTATAAATAAGGAGAATTTCAACCGCTTAGGGTTGAGAATATTTTGTATAAATACATTTTTCAAAGATTGAACAATGGTTGCTTCTTGTCGTATTGTAACTAATAAAACTCATCCTTTGTGAGTATTAATACAAGTGCAGACAAGGATTCCAAATTTTGTGCAGTTTGAGTTATGTGCCCTTCTTGTATTCCATATCTCCAATTTTCTTTATGTTACTCCTTGATAAGTGAATGATTGCAACTTAGTATAACATCTACTGTAATCACATTTTATTTAGTTATTTGATAAGCAAGCAGTTTTTCCTCTGTACTTGCTATTAGCAAATACAAGACCTACAAGCTATTTGGATCACTATATCATATATCCTTTCAGGGATGCACTCTACATTTTCTTCTATTGTAAAGAAGGTAAGATTCATCTGTCATTGATGCCTTAGTTTGTTTAAACAGTTTTGTAATTTTCTTCCTCATCATTCAACTTCATTAATTGACTCAGATGACGAAACACAGCCTCTGTTCTGTTCATCTATTAATTTCATTTGAGGATTTAATTATTACACAACTAACGGAAGAAAAAGCACCTTTAAAAACATTTCTTAAATTCCTGATGCCTGACATTATTCTTTGAAGACTTAAGTTTAATCTCTGGAACAACACCCCATAAGGAACCATGAGACAAAGCAAGAAACCTAAGCCATTCTCTAGCTATGTGGCCTTGATGTGTGACTTCGTAGATAAGGAACCTACTTGCTTTGAAGAAGTCATTTAGAAGAAAGAATGGATGAATGCCATGACAGAAGAATACCAATCAATTATAAAGAATGATGTGTGGGAAGTAGTTCCCAAGCCAAAGAACAAAGATGTGGTATATTCCAAGTGGATTTACAAAATAAAACATCCAGCAGACGGAAGTATTGAAAAATATAAGGCAAAATTTGTGGCTCGTGGATTTTCTCAAAAGGAAGGCATTGACTATGAAGAAACATTTTTTCTTGTAGCAAGATACACTTCTATCAAAACCATCATAGCTCTTGTAGCCAAAATGAAGTGGAAGTTCCACCAGATGGATGTGAAAACAACCTTCTTAAATGGTGTTATTGAAGAAGAAGTGTACATAGAAAAACCACAAGGGTTTGAAGTTGAAGATAGAAAAAATCATGGCTGCAGGTTGAAGAAAGATTTGTATGGGTTGAAGCAATATCTGAGACCTCGGTATGGTAGAATTGACAGTTTCCTGACAAGATTGGGATTTAACAAGAGTAACATTGATTCTAATATTTACTTTGAGGTTGTGAATGATCAACCAATTATATTGTTACTAAATGTGGATGATTTATTCTTGACAAGAGAAGAAAAGCTCATCACAGATTGAAAAAAGAAACTTGTTGTAGAATTTGAGATGAAAGACCTAGCCCGATGCATTATTTCTTAGGTCTTGAAGTTTGGCAGAGCCTAGAGAAGATAGTCCTTAACCAAGGAAATTATGTAGTTGAAATACTGAAGAAGTTTGACATGTTTTAATGTAAATCCATGGCCACACCCATGGAGATGAATTTGAAGCTCTTGGTTGATACTTCATCATAGTCATTTTATGCTAATACATATAAATAGATTATTGGTTCATTGATGTATTTGATGAATACCAGGCCAGATATATGATTTGTTGTGAACACCTTGAGTTGGTATCTGGTGGAGCCAAGATGTGTTCACCTTGTAGCTGCAAATCATGTGATGAGATACCTTAAGGGTACATTGGATTATGGTCTTTTTTATACTGGAGATCATGACTTCAGATTGTATGGTTATACTGATTCAAATTGGGCTAGAAGTGATTTAGACAGAAAGGGTGCTTTGAGATGTATTTTCAGTTTGGGGTCAACCATGAATTCATCGAAAATAAAGAAGTAGTCTAGTATTTCTCTCAGCACAACAAAAGTAGAGTACATTGCAGCAAGTTCCACCAGTTGTGAATCCATATGGCTTCAGAAGTTGTTGACAGGTCTGTTCGATCTAGAGATGGAAGCTACCATGATTCTATGTGATAACAAGAGTTGCATAAAGATGACATAGAATCGAGTGTTCCATGATAAGACGAAGCACATAGAGATAATGTATCACTACATTTGTGTTATAGCCCTAAAATACCCTATTCTTGCATGCATGGCCTTGGCCCTCTTACTTGCATATTTTTCCAAAGCACTATTGAGAATCTCTTCTTAAAAAACCATTTTACAGCCCCATGCACCATTACAGCCCATGTACATATGATTGTTGCACCACTACAGCTCGTGTACATACACATGTTGCACCATTACTTTCCACGTATGCTTGCAAAAGTTGTAAGGAATTTATTGAAATTCACGGGCTATTGGAGGTTTCCCAACCAATCCACCTACTATATCCTGTCACCCAACTAAATAACCATCCTTTTGGCATATAAAAAGAGGTTTTGGGGTCTCATTTTCAATATAAGCATAAGAATATTGAAACTCTGCCCAATGTCACTTCCCCTCCTTTCCCAAAATATTCCTTCATTTTGTGAGATATTGCCTCAGCATACCCTCATCAGCCCCTTCTTCCTCCATTTAACACATGCCCTTCCACAGAAGTGATCAGAAGTTTGAGAGAAGAAGTCCATACAAGGTGCACTTGGATCATGGTAAAGAGGAGTGTGGACCAGGCTCACAGAATGGTGGCCAACTCAGATTGTAAGGTATAATCTGTGTACTATCAATAAAAGAATCACATTTGCATGTCCCAAATGATGGTGTCTTGAGTACTTTTATTGATTTATACTTGACATTTTGCATCTAACACTAACTTATATATAGAATAACATGCTTGTAGTTCTTTGTTTGTCTATATTTGTATGCAGGTCATCCCTGGGAGGAGATGTGTAGTCAGTGGAACTTTCAAGCATGAGGAGATCATCACTAGACATGGGATCAAAGGTATAGTTACCAGATCTCTTCTCCATTTTATTTCTTTACATTAGTTTTGGTATGTTTGGGGTAGTATAGAGAATTTATTAGCTTTTAGACAGTTATTCACTCTGTCTACATCTTAAACCCTGGTGTAGTTAAAGGGGGGGCTTTCCTGCTAGAAGAAATGGCGACCATATTGGGGATAGCCTTTAGGGGTTTTCAGGGGATTTTGGGTTGTTTGATTGGTTTGTTTTCCTTTCAAGTTTTTTTCAAGTTTTTTGAGTCTATTAAGGGATTCAGGTCACCTTTAGGTGCAATACCAGTTGTCCCTACCATGTAATACTTTCTGATATTTTATTTTTTTGGAAATATATAGAGGTGTATGTGCCATGTCTTGAGTCATCTCATGTACATACGTGCTCTGCTCAGTAAACAACCAGCGTAAATACGCAGGCTTCTGATGAAACAACACGCGTCTCTGTTTCAAGAAATTTTTTGAAAAAGAGGGATTTTGTCTCTTTCCTAATTGAAGTTTACATTTCTCATGGTTTTCGTGGATCAGTCCAGAGTCTTTATTTACAGCCATAGCCTAGGTATAGAGTTCAGTTTACTTATTTTCTATATTTTCTTGTGTTTACTTTTGAAAAATGTTTTAAGCAAGCTGTCGAATTGTAAATCTGCCTTCTAGGTTCCTTGATTGAATCCTTGCAATCCACAGTAGGATAAAGGTTTTTTCCAGACTTGTTTCAGTATTTTTATCCTTTTTTACTTGCTTTGAAGAAAGAAAAAGATGTATTTCATTTTTTCTCTTTAAAGCATTTCAAAAAAAAGAAAAAAAAACTTCCTTTTTCAGTTTGGTAAAGTAGTTAGAGTTGGTTATTTGAAAAAATGAAAAAGAATATGTTTTTCAATTTCTTTCTTGATTTCTTGAAGCATAAGTATCTTGTAGTCAAGAGAAAGTAGGTTTTAGGTTTTCTTTACAAGATCTTGAAAATTTAGTTAAGAAAAGTTGAGTTACAAAGAATTAGTTATAAAGCTTTGCTTTTCAATTTGAAGTAATTTTGCTTTCAAGTGTTTTAATTTTCTCCTCCTTTTCGTCTCTTATAACACCATTATTTTCACCACCATATCCCATGAGTAAAGTAAGCCTTTAAAAAGAACGCTTAATCTAAAATACACTAGAATTTTTTGTTTGTATGTCCAACCAACTAGTTTAGGGTTTAGGGCCTTCAATTAGGTTGGAGAGGAAACTCTTCAAGGGCGTTAAATCAAATGTTGGAGTCTAAGTTAGGGAGTTCTTAATTCCAGTGTCGTAAAATTTATCGGCACCCCCCTCTAACATAGGGGATAAACATGAGGTCACGTGAGGAAAGGCAGTAGAGATAACCCCTCCAAATCTGGACTGAACGTAGTGGGGAACACATATTGAGGATCTGTCTCAAGAGTACTAATGACTGCATTTGCCTACAGAGCTTTGTGGACCTCAAATCCATTTGAGATCCTATGTTGTCTTCTGGATCATTTTATCTCAATACCCTTGATAGGTTTTGGACGTGTTATCCTTCTCATTATGATCTGGCTGACTGTCAATTGTACCCGCCTGGTGACTGACTACGAGAAAGAAAATTAGTTTCCCATATTGTAGGGACTTACACGGGTGACTGCAAGGGTATACCGCGGTACCTGGGGCAGGCGTCGGATCACACTTCACAAAATATATCTGGAGGGTGATTTCATGTTCAAGTTTCACTTGCACTACTTAGTTTCTCTAGTGTTGATTGGCGTAATTGTCCTTCCTACTAGATAGTCAACTGCTTGATTTGTCTATAGGAAAATTTTAGTGTGTGCTTGATGTTTAAACGCTAGTTAATCCTTACTGTGTTGGTTGATCATTTCACAAGGTGGAAGATCATCAGCTCCATCAGTCGTGAAGGCTTCAAGGCCTGTTGTTAGTTCCATTGGAGCCACCTTCACCACCCTTACGACGAAGACTTGACCAACAAGGGTCATTCGAAGCGACTAGGCTATAGGAAACTATGCCTGATCCTGCTCCATGAGGATAATATAAAAATCTAGAGGAACCTACCATTTTTTACCTTGAAGCAGAAGCTCTCAGCCCAACCAACCCTCCAGTCACTGATTTGTTGGCACCAATCTTGATACAAGTTGTCCCTCTTGAGGCGACACCTTCTGAGCACCAGTTAGTTTTACAAGAAGCACTGGAAGCAAATGTTGCTACTTCATCTTGGAGTCCTCATAATATAGTTATGGCTACAACTGTAGGGGGAATATTACCTCCTCTCCCACCTTCTCCAGTCTAGACCACAGTGGTCTCAACTCCCTCTACTTTGGGCAGTGGTATGATACCGTCGTCGACAGCAACCACTGCTCTGTTTACTCAGAGTGCGACGGACCCTCCATTCTCATATGGGATGTTCGGCTTTGATTCGAACTCAGTTCTCACCTACTCCACATTACAAACCATGGGTCTAGGGGCAAGGAGCTCAAACACTCTTGTGCAATGTTCCATCAGGGGTGCTTCAATCCCTTTTGATGCTATCCCTTACGGTGGAGGTCACATACCTCCTCCGTCCCCCTCGCTCGGTAGTGCTTTCCAGCAACCAATTGGATTGAATGCTAATTATAGCTTATTTGGAGTAGGTAGTTTAGGACATTTGTCTTACACAACATCGGTGGGATCTATGTCGTTCTCTTTGTTCAGCACATTTGGGAACAATGTTTTTTCTTCGGTTGTTGTCTCGACTAGGGGTAACCTTGGTTTTGGGAAACAGAACCCCATGCAGGGTATTATTCCTTCACGTGGGGGAAACACTGGAGTTTTCTCCACTCATGGTCTTTGGAATCCTTGGCAGGAATCAGTTCCCTTGAAAGGGATGTTGGTTGGGACAAAACCCTTCCATGCTCAATGGAACCCTAGGCAGGGCTCCGTACCTATGCCTGTCAGATCGGCTGGGAGAATCCTCTTCCAAAATCCTTGGAACACAATGCAGGGAGAAATCCTTGCACAAGCTATGTCGTCCAACTACAGGAGTCAACGATGATACCCCAACAGATGTAGTTTCCATATGTTGGTCAAGGCCACATTTTCTACCAGAACCCTGGCTAGCAGTCCAATGTTTCCTGGAAAATTGGTGCCAGTCAAAATCTAGGACCCTCCTTTCCTGTACATAGTACCCAACATAAACTACCATTTCTGGAAATGCTACATCTACCAGAATTTTCATATTACTCAACAACCCAATTTTTCACGATCCGCGTTGGCCCCCCTATGCCAACTAATTTTCCCTCGGATATTCTGAAATTTGAAGGCAAGCCTGGCGAAGATCTAGGTGATCACGTGACAATTTTCCATTTATGGTGCTCATCAAACTCACTGCTAGCCATTTACCGCGGTACCTGGGGAAGACGTCGGATCACACTTCACAAAATATATTTGGAGGGTGCTTTCATGTTCAAGTTTCACTTGCACTAGTTAGTTTCTCTAGTGTTGATTGGTGTAATTGTCCTTCCTACTATATAGTTGACTGCTTGATTTGTCTATAGGAAACTTTTAGTGTGTGCTTGATGTTTAAACACTAGTTAAGCCTTACTGTGTTGGTTGATCATTTCATAAGGTGGAAGATCAGCAGCTCTGTCAGTCGCGAAGGATTAAAGGACTGTTGTCGGTTCCATTGGAGCCACCTTCACCACCCTTACGGCGAAGACTTGACCAACAAGGGTCATTCAAAGAAACCAGGATATAGGAAACTATGCCCGATCCTTCTCCATGAGGATAATATACAAATCTAGAGGAACCTACCATTTTTTACCTTGAGGCAGAAGCTCTCAGCCCAACCAACCCTCCGGTCACTGATTTGTTGGCACCAATCTCGATACAAGTTGTCCCTCTTGAGGTGACACCTTCTGAGCGCCAGTTAGTTTTACAAGAAGCACTGGAAGCAAATGTTGCTACTTCATCTGGGAGTCCTCATAATATTGTTATGGCTACAACCGTAGGGGGAATATTACCTCCTCTCCCACCTTCTCTAGTCTAGACCACAGTGGTCTCAACTCCCTCTACTTTGGGTAGTGGTATGATACCGTCGTCGACAGCGACCACTGCTCTTTTTACTCAGAGTGCGACGGGCCCTCCATTCTCATATGGGATGTTCGGCTTTGATTCAAACTCAGTTCTTACCTACTCCACATTAAAAACCATGGATCTAGGGACAAGGAGCTCAAACACTCCTGTGCAATGTTCCATCATGGGTGCTTCAATCCCCTTTGATGCTATCCCTTACGGTGGAGGTCACATACCTCCTCCGTCCCCCTCACTCGGTAGTGCTTTCCAGCAACCAATTATATTGAATGCTAATTATAGCTTATTTGGAGTAGGTAGTTTAGGACCTTTGTCTTACACAACGCCGATGGGATCTATGTCGTTCTCTTTGTTCAGCACATTTGGGAACAACGCTTTTTCTTCGGTTGTTGTCTCGACTAGGGGTAACCTTGGTTTTGGGAAACAGAACCCCATGCAGGGTATTATTCCTTCATGGGGGGGAACAACTGGAGTTTTCTCCACTCATGGTCTTTGGAATCCTTAGCAAGAATCAGTTCCCTTGAAAGGGATGTTGGTTGGGACAAAACCCTTCCATGCTCAATGGAACCCCAGGCAGGGCTCCATACCTATGCCTGTCAGATCGGCTGGGAGAATCCTCTTCCAAAATCCTTGGAACACAATGCAAGGAGAAATCCCTGTGCAAGCTATGTCGTCCAACTACAGGAGTCAACGATGATACCCCAACAGATGTAGTTTCTATATGTTGGTCAAGCCCATAGTTTCTACCAGAACCCTGGCTAGCAGTCCAATGTTTCCTGGCAAATTGATGCCAGTCAAAATCCAGGACCCTCCTTTCCTGTACATAGTACCCAACCTAAACTACCATTTCTGGAAATGCTACATTTGCCAGAATTTTCATATTACTCAACAACCCAATTTGTCACGATCTGCGTTGGCCCCCCTATGCCAACTAATTTTCCCTTAGATATTCTGAAATTTGAAGGCTAGCCTGGCGAAGATCTAGGTGATCACATGACAACTTTCCATTTATGGTGCTCATCAAAATCACTGCGAGCCATTTACTGCGGTACCTGGGGAAAACGTTGGATCACACTTCACAAAATATATCTGGAGGGTGCTTTCATGTTCAATTTGCACTTGCACTAGTTAGTTTCTCTAGTGTTGATTGGTGTAATTGTCCTTCCTACTAGATAGTCTACTGCTTGATTTGTCTATAGGAAAATTTTAGTGTGTGCTTGATGTTTAAACGCTAGTTAATCCTTACTGTGTTGGTTGATCATTTCACAAGGTGGAAGATCAGCAACTTCTTCAGTCGCGAAGGCTTCAAGGCCTGTTGTCAGTTCCATTGGAGCCACCTTCACCACCCTTACGGCAAAGACTTGACCAACAAGGGTCGTTTGAAGCGACCAGGCTATAGGAAACTATGCACGATCCTGCTCCATGAGGATAATACACAAATCTAGAGGAACCTACCATTTTTTACCTTGAAGCAGAAGCTCTTAGCCCAGCCAACCCTCCGATCACTAATTTGTTGGCACCAATCTTGATACAAGCTGTCCCTCTTGAGGCGACACCTTCTGAGTGCCAGTTAGTTTTACAAGAAGCACTGGAAGCAAATGTTGCTACTTCATCTGGGATTCCTCATAATATCGTTATGGATACAACCGTAGGGGGAATATTACCTCCTCTCCCACCTTCTCCAGTCTAGACCACAGTGGTCTCAACTCCCTCTACCTTGGGCAGTGGTCATCGATAGTGACCACTACTCTGTTTACTCAGAGTGCGACGGGCCCTCCATTCTCATATGGGATGTCTGGCTTTGATTCGAACTCAGTTCTTACCTACTCCACATTACAAACCATGGGTCTAGGGGCAATGAGCTCAAACACTCCTGTGCAATGTTCCATCAGGGGTGCTTCAATCCCCTTTGATGCTATCCCTTACGGTGGAAGTCACATACCTCCTCCATCCCCCTCACTCGGTAGTGCTTTCCAGCAACCAATTGGATTGAATGCTAATTATAGATTATTTGGAGTAGGTAGTTTAGGACCTTTGTCTTACACAACGTCAGTGGGATCTATGTCATTCTCTTTGTTCAACACATTTGGGAACAATGCTTTTTCTTCAGTTGTTGTCTCGACTAGGGGTAACCCTGGTTTTGGGAAACAGAACCCCATGCAGGGTATTATTCCTTCACGGGAGGGAACAATTGGAATTTTCTCCACTCATGGTCTTTGGAATCCTTGGAAGGAATAAATTCCCTTGAAAGGAATGTTGGTTGGGACAAAACCCTTCCATGCTCAATGGAACCCCAGGTAGGTCTCCGTACCTATGCCTGTCAGATTGGCTGGGAGAATCCTCTTCCAAAATCCTTGGAACACAATGCAGGGAGAAATCCCCGCACAAGCTATGTCGTCCAACTACAGGAGTCAACGATGATACCCCAACAGATGTAGTTTCCATATGTTGGTCAAGGCCACAGTTTCTACCAGAACCCTGGCTAGCAGTCCAATGTTTCCTGGCAAATTGGTGCCAATGAAAATCCAGGACCCTCCTTTCCTGTACATAGTACCCAACCTAAACTACCATTTCTGGAAATGCTACATCTACCAGAATTTTCATATTACTCAACAACCCAATTTTTCACGATCTGCGTTGGCCCCCCTATGCCAACTAATTTTCCCTCGGATATTCTGAAATTTGAAGGCAAGCCTAGCAAAGATCTAGGTGATCACGTGAAAACTTTCCATTTATGGTGCTCATCAAAATCACTGCGAGACGGCTATGTCCAGTTGCACCTTTTTCAATGCACTCTTATAGGAGGTGTCATGAAATGGTATATTGAGCTTGACCGCTTGAGGTATTCTTACTTCAATGACTTGGTGATGGTCTTTTTGAACCATTTCCAGTTTCCTGTGAGATACAATGCTGGCACATAATTGTTGGCCAACTTTTAGCAAACCAAGGTCGACCACATCTTCGATTATATATGATAATGGCGGCATTGAAAGAGATTTATTAAGGTCCAAATCCCTCTAACTTTCTTGCTGGAGTGGTTCCTGAAGTCTTTGGTGCCTTGCATATCCAAGGATGTAGCGAATTTTGGAGTGTTTTCAGAGGAGGAGGTGATAATGAGAGCGCAATAGCTTGAACTGATCTACTCTCAGTCTGGCATTCTCTATGAGATTTTTCCAGACACACCATGGTCTATTCTCAATAAGTCCAAGAAAAATTATGGACCCCATGTTGATGGTATTGTGGGCTCGGCACAAGGAAAGACCATTGATTTGTTTTCAAATCAATTGCAACAATTGTCAATGAAATAGACTATGGCCAAAAAAAACTTGAGTTCGTTTGTTCCCCCTACCCAAGTGTCAGATGTACATAGTGTGCAGTCAACTAATCCTAAGGCCAACTAGTAGCCCGAGGGAAAGAAGAAACAATGGAACAAGAAGGGTAAAGAGGACAAAAAGGATACTAACAATGTTGGCGGGGGGGAAATGGAGAAGAATAAGTCGAAGTATCTATGTAACCTTTGCACAAAAGACCACCCGACTCATCTATGCCCTCAACTTGAAGAATATCAGAAGCTATTAACGCAGCAATAGCCTATTGTGTTGATGAACCCATTTCCACATGGGAAAAACATGGCTCAAGCTTCAACATCCTCGAGCGTGGAAGGGGGTAGTCAGCGACCCCCCATGACTACCAGTAATAACTCGGTTGCAAATATGTACATGATGAATGTCAAGGCTAATATAGAGACTAGAGCCAGAGATTATGGAATGTCAGAATATTTCAAAAAGGGAAAAGAAGCCATGAACCCATCGAATCCTCTCTAGATTGAAAAGACAGTGGGCGAAATGATGACTCGCATCCCAAAAGGTGCATTTAAAAATGATTCTCATAATCCAAACTCAAGGGCCACCTAGAACTACTCCATTGTGGAAGATTTGGCACGGACCCCTTGCACGATGTCTACTTTGGAAGTCCTCCATAGTTTCCCTTTGTAGAGAAAATATTTTTATCCGCCTTGGGATCGGCAAAGACTTGTAACCTGGGAGCGATCATTTTCGATCCAACCAACTTGAAACCAAATCTTCCTTACCACGTTGTGTTTCATATAGTAGTGTCTTATACCATGAAATATTTTACTCTGATCATTTTTTGTACAGTGGTTGATGAGGGTGCCTCGACTTGCATGATTTCGTTGGCATGTTGGAAGGCCATAGGCCAACCCTGTTTGTCTTCGTTGCTTACATTGCTTATGTCATTTGATGGTCGGTCTTTCATACCACGTGGGATCATTCCTTCTTTACCCATGCAGTAGGGAGGAAAAGCCGTGTGCGTCAAATTTGAAGTGGTCGATGCACCTCTCGACTACAACTTGTTGTTGGGAAGGAGGTTGACTTATGCGATGCATATAGTGGTTGCTATGGTTTTTCAGGTCTTATGTTTTCCACACGAGGGTCGGATTGTGACCATTGACCAGTGGTCCTTCTCCTATCCTAACCCTTCATCGGGGGCTTCCACGGTCTCGGTGATTGATAATCATTATCCCACATTGTCAACTTAGGTGATGGCTTTTTTTCCATCGTTGATGGGAAATTTTGATTACCCGTCGCCTTCTGGTGATGTCAAGATTATATCGGTTGTTCCTGGCTAGCCTAGGTCTACAATATTTTAAGTTTTGTCATTTTGAACGACTTACTTTGAGGATCTATGGACTCTACCTTCACCATCAGTTTTAATGGAAGGGATATGGCATCCTGGCATGGCCATGCCCTTGTTTGTGGCTGAGGTTGCATACATCATTATCTAGGAAAATTCGGCCAACCCCGATCTGACTCCCCTATAGGAGTTAGATCCAGTCATCAAGCCTATTTGGGTTCAAGGTTCTCTTGCCACTACAGATCCTTGAGACTTGGTATTTCCCTCTGAAAAGGTGATTCTCGAGGAATTGACTGGTCCAGACAGACCTTGGGATGATCTTCATCATATATCTTACTTCCTTCCCGAGTTAAGGAGAATAGAGGTGGGAGAATTTGTTTCAACCGTGAATGGAGATAGTTTGTGTCCTATTAATCCTCTGGCTACGCACGCATTTTATGTTGAGGGTAATATGGTGAGTATCGCTACAACGATTCCCATAGATATCTCCAAAACCCCTAGCATTGTGGAGAATGTTTTCATTGGAGCAGACTGTTCCCCCAAAGAGATTCAAACTTATACTGAGTTGTTTAAGGAATTTTGTGACTTTTTTCCTGGTCTTACAAGGAAATTCCAGGAATTTACCCAAGAATTGTCAATCATGAAATAACGACTTATCTTGATGGCAAGTCGATTTGACAGAAGCTTCATCCAGGAAATCCTTTAAAAGTGGCAGCAATTAAGGCAAAAGTAGAAAAACTTCTTATTTTATCTACCCCGTATAGTTGACAGAATGGGTGTCAAACTCAGTTCCAGTTAGCAAGAAACATGGTATGATTCGCGTGTGCATGGACTTCCGTAATTTGAATAAGGCATGTCCAAAAGATCATTTTCCCACCCCATTCATTGATCAGATTGTCTATGAATGTGTAGGCTGAGAGGTCTTTTCATTCATGGATGGTTTTTTTGGATATAACCAGATTCAGATCAAACCTGAAGACCAGTATAAAACATATTTTATTTTTCCTTGGGGCATGTTCATGTATCATAAGATGCCTTTTTTCCTGAAGAATGTTGGAGCCACCTTTCAGCGGGCCATGTCATTTTATTTTCACAACCTTAGACACATAGTATAAGAATATCTTGATGATCTATCATCATGCTCTCGCAAGAGATCTGATCATCTCGCGCATCTACAACTAATATTTGAGCGATGTCGCTACTATCAGATTCGCATGAATCCTAAAAAATGCATTTTTTGCGTGACATTAGGCTGTCTCTTAGGTTTCATTGTTTCAACAACATGGATCATGGTTGATCCTCTCAAGGTTGAGGTAATAGTCCAGTTTCCTCCCACGTGCACAATACCCCAGCTTCAGAGATTACAAGGGAAAGCGAACTTTCTTCGGCGTTTTGTCATGAATTACGCCGAGATCACTAAAGGGTTTATGTGTCTCTTGAAAAAGGGAGTCCCATTTTGTTGGGATGAATCCGCTTAGTGTTCCTTTGAAGCATTGAAATGCACCCTGACGTCTACCCCTCTACTCTGGCCTCCCGATTATAATAGATATTTCTTGTTGTACTTGGCTACTACAGAGATGACCATCGGCATGGTATTAGTTAAAGAGGATGATCTACTCAAGGAGAATGTTATATATTACCTTAGCTAAGGCCTAGTTGGGCTAGAACTCAACTATTTTCATGTTGAGAAGCTTTCTTTGGCAGCAATGCATGCTGTCAAGCAGTTATGTCACTACATTTTTCTTCGAAAGACCATCGTCATTGTCATTGTGAACCCTTTCCAATATGTGTTAACATGATGGGTTATTGGCAGAAAGATCAATATATGGATTGTGATCCTCCAGGAATTTGACTTTGATTTTGTTTCCACGAAATCCAAAAATTCGTTAGTCTTTGTTGAAGTTATTTCATAACTTTTGGTCGAGTCTAGTGATATCATGCCCGAAGAATCGCCTATCAAAGGAGATATTTTTATAATCTCATCTTCGAACCCCCGGTATGGATATATACTAGTCTATCTCTATACTTTGAAGTGCCCCACTTCTACTTCCCATGATGAGAATCGACAAATTCTCCATCAGGCATGAAACTATCTTATACTCAATGACACTTTGTATCGTCGAGGTGTAGATTTCATTCTTTGTCGATGCCTTATCCATGAAGAAGAAGAGCTCATTTTGAACAACTATCACACGGGAGCATGTAGCGGTCATTTGTTTGGGTTGGAAACAGCCCAAAATATTCTACGTGTCAGTTACTTATGGCCCTCATTAATCAAGGATTGTGTAGAGGCGGTCAAGAAGTGCCACCCGTGTCAGATCTTCTCTCAAAAGATGCAGGCACATCCTCCTCCTATGTTTCATGTCATTGTTGTTGGTCCTTTCACCAAGTGGAGGATTGATTTCACTACATGTCACTCGGCTTTAGCTAGGGGGAATCATTACATCATCATAGCAGTATACTACTTCACAAAGTGGGTCGAGGCTATGGCAATGTTTAACAATGATGGTGAAACAGTGGCTATTTTCATATTTAATTAGATAGTAGCAAGGTTCGACGTCCCAAAGGATATTTCCATTGACCATGGCAGTCACTTACAAAACAAAATGATGACTGAGTTAACATCATAGCTTGGGTTGAGGCAAGAACATTCATCACCTTATTACCCACAAGCGAATGGTCAAGTTGAAGTTGTGAATAAGTCTCACAAGACTATTCTTCAGTGGACGATCAATTCTGCCAAGTCAAATTGGCATTTGATGTTGTACTCAGCATTATGGGACTACTGAATGTCTATGAATACTGCCACCAATTTCTTGCCTTTTCAACTCGTATACAGGCTGGAAGTAGTCTTACCTATTGAGTGTCAGATCCCTTCTTTAAATTTGGCAGTGGAATTACTTTTGGACACGTCACCTCTTGAGGAACACCTACTATATATCGAGCATCTCGATAAGCACCATCACAATGCAGCCTCGGCCAATGAGGCTCATAAGCAATGAGTCAAGTTTCAGTATGATCAGTTCGTTCGTCCTCATATTTTCTCTGAAGGCGATCTTGTCCTGGGCTACGATCAAGACAAAGATCCCCTAGGGGTAGGCAAGTTCAAACCCATGTGGTTTGAACCATTCATTGTGAAAGAGGTATTGAAGAAGGATGCTTACCATCTGGTTAATTTTGAAGGAAATTCCTTAACGGAGACTAGAAATGGGATCTACCTCAAGAAGCATTACTCTTAGGTTGGTCACCCAGGTGACTTCTTGTACATATCTATAGTTTCTTATATATTTTTTGTCTTTTTGTTTTGTGGACGTGTAGTTATTTATGTATTATTTTTCACTGTCACATATGCAAGTGAATCGGAGGTGTATTTTGGGTTCGTGGATGGAACTAGCCGACACACTCGGAGGCTTGCTTCTACAACTTGGGTGATTTCCACACCTAGAGGCCAGTTTCTATCTTCTAGAGGTATTTTTCTAGGTGACGCCACAAAAAATGTCATCGAGTACAGCGCAGTGATAGAGTTTCTTCGTGACACCTTGTCACATGGCATTTCACACCTCCAGTTCTACCTAGATGCTCAGTTGGTTGTGTCCCAGTTAAATGGATTTTACCGCATTTATGATCCTACTTTGCACCGACATTTCCTTAGGGTACATCTCTTAGAACGTTATTTCAATTACATTATGTATATCCATGTTCCTAGGATATTTAATCACATGAAAGATACTCTAGCTAATCACATATTAGATTGGCATGTTGGAAACACATAGAAAGATAAGCACACACATACATTTGTAAAAAAATGCGATCCATAAGACAAATAAGATGTGTGTGTGTGTGTGTGTGTATATATACACACACACACATCTTATTTGTCTTATGGATCACATTTTTTTACAAATGTATGTGTGTGCTTATCTTTCTATGTGTGTGCAACATGCCAATCTTTCTATGTGTGTTCTTATCTTATTTGTCTTATGGATCACATTTTTTTACAAATTTATGTGTGTGCTTATCTTTCTATGTGTGTGCAACATGCCAACATCTTATTTGTCACGACTACATAGGTGGGCGTGAACGCCTCAAAAATAAAGTTCAATATACATCACTAGGCTTATGCCCTCAAAAAATACATGTACAAAAGGTGCCCTTAGAACATATAAAGTCTATCCTATCTAAGCTTGGGTCCTATTGGCCCTGCCATAATGAACCACGGCGTTGGCCAAACGCCGAAAAATATAGACCCACGTATGTGGAACCCCCACTACATGAGGTTGCATGGAAGGTGGGATATCCTCAATATCGTCCATGGGTACTATGCGAGTGAAAACAGTGAGGTTGTGCTCCACTTGTCTCAAAAATCTCTCAGCATCTCCAGTTGGAGGTCCCCCTACGGCTATTGGTCCCGCCTTTGGTCGAGGACGTCATTGAGTCCTCACGAAATCTACTGGCCGCACTGGTCCCACATCTATACATAGCAGATACATAAGATTCAATACTCTATACACATATAAAAATGATATATACAAAAGCAATTAAAAAATAAATAACATTAAAAAAATGTTACTTATCTCTCCTTGCTCCTCTCTAGGAGGCATGGGAATGTCTGGATCCCTGGAGAAGTTGATTTTGGTGTAGGGGTAGTCCTCAATCTTTAGAATCTATCATGCCCACCAGTCAAAAAATGTGTCATCAAAGGCCTCTATGGTCCTCCCTCCCCCCTGTCATGGAAGCAATGTTGCCCATATGCATACCGCTGGGAAGGAGGCCACATGACCCCATCCCATCTCTCTAGGACTGGGACTGAAACTGGGTACTCTCAAAGAAGAAGAAAGAACATAAGATAGTGTCAAACCCAAGTTTTTTGTTGCTACGTTGCTGACACTCTGTCATTTGTCTCTTCATGCATGTAAACATGGTTGTTCTCCAGCCAAAAATATGTGACACCTGGAACTGAATTGCACAGTGCATGTGTGCTCGGGAAGCCTAGCATAGGGTCGTGGATCCAATAATCCACCCAATCAGTAACAAGATCACCCAAAGAGTCAAGCTGGTGATATTATGAATAAGCACCTGAGAACCTACCTTCTCAGTGCCAGCCTCACAGTACATCTAGATGTAGTCCTCGATGTTGAAAGGCCCAGGGGGGAGGGTATGCAGATTGACTGGTTCCCCTCTTCTTGAGAGGCTAGTCAGGAAGTAGATATCCGCAGTCGTCGAATTCAACGACTGTCCCTCTAACATGAATGCCTCTGCATCCGGGTGTCAATAATCAACAAGGGCGTTAAGTAACCTATGTTGTTCCCTCATAAAAGGAAACTGGAAGAACTTTCATAGCCTGCATTGTTTCAGTGAGGAAATGGTTGTAGGGTCTTGTTCAACCAGTATATCTATGTCCTCATTCTCCCTCTCCCTCCAGTGGACATACATTATGTTCCATGGAAAAATTGGAGGAAGTTATCTCTTGCATTTTATTTTTTCCAAGCTTGCAAGGGTGTATGCGGGTTTTATTGGCCACAATCGCATATGTACGTGGGAAGAGTATTTTATGTCTGATTACATACATGGGTTGACCTTGGACATCCCGTGTACATGCAAGGCCACTCTTTTTAGGAGAGCACGCCCCCTAAAAAACAAAATTAAATGCATAAATGACTAATTGAAATGCAAGAGGGGTGAAATTGTACTTACTTGGTCCAAGCGGAAGTTCATTTTGTCCACTGAATCTCCTGGAATCAACTTCTTCAGCAAAGGGGTTTTTTCTCCTTTTGGTTAATTTTCAAATTGCAATGGTGAAAATGAGCTGTCAACTTCTATTTATAGACTTTTTTGGCCTTTTTTGCCACTTTTTGACCCCCTTTGTATTTTTTCCTGGCTTGGAAATCACTTGGTTCCGATTCTAAGTTTCTTATTGGATATTATGGTACTCTTTTCCTTTTGGTTTGGTTAGTTTTTGGGGATGGATCACTTTTGGTATCCATTGGTAAAAGTCATTTTTTCCAACTTTTTCATATAAGTTAGGATTTCGTCTCCACTTTCTACATCTCATTGTATTTTCTTATTTGCCATAGGATTGAACCCACTGAAGTGCGATACAAAACCTTCATTGTTTCTCTAGAAGTGTATTAATTAGGTGGTAGAGCCTACCTATACGTGGATTACCTAGGTAGATCCTAGTTGCATTTTGGCGTCCATGCTGTCAGTAATGACTATAGGCTCAGGAATCCTTGTTAGTCCTATCATGATTATGATATTAAGCCTCATACGTTTGATGCACCATCATTCTTGGCCTTACCCTCGGGACTCCCAAATGAGAAAGCTTTGTTGACTTTCAAGCTCGCTTTACAATTCAAAAGCAACATTCGACAAGATTGTATTTATGATTTTCGATCTTGTCTGGATTAACTGAGAAAATTATCTCCCTGGAGTCTTCTTTAATCCCTTTTCAGACTCTCTAAACATGAAATTATTTTCGAGCGATCTTTTTTCCTGTCACGCTCGCCAAACTCAAATTTGAAGGCACATCTGTGTGGCGGTATTTTACCCCTTTTTCGGTCTACACAATCAATTTCCTGAATAAAGGTATGCTCTGGAACTTCAGTTCGCTAAAAGAGTATTCTCAAGCATAATTTTAACCCTTTTTCGGGCTTGAGGGACTAAATATTTGAAAAAGTAACATTCTCCTTGGTTTTGGTTTATCACCTTTTTTGGGCCTTGGATATTTCTTACGAAAAAGGAACCCCCATGGAGTCCATAGTTAAGCTCTTTTCAGACTCCCTAAAATTGAAAATATCGTCGAGTGACCATGTTCCTTCACACTCATTAAATTGTTCTAGAAGAACATCTACTGGCATGATTTTAACCCTTTTTCCAACCTATAGATTATAGCGGAAAATGGTACGCCTCGAGAGATTCGTCTCGCAAGGAGAGTTCTCCTCAGTAACTTTTATACTTTTTCGGGCTAAGAAGACTAAACTCAGAAAAAGGTTGTGAGTCCATATTTAACCTCTTTTCAAATAACTTAAAATTGATAGATTGTCGAGTGATATTGTCTTTGTCACACTCATTAAAATTGATTTGAATAGACATCTTTCTGGTGCAAGTTTACCCCTTTTGCGAACTGACTAGACTATCTCCAAAAAAGGTACTCCCTTGAGTCTTCTTTTATGTTTTTTCAGACTCTCTAAACGTTAAAAAACTACCGAGCTTACCTTCTCTAAGATCATTAAAATTACATGAAACGGGGTCTCAATGTGTCATGCTTTATCACATTTTCATATCTGCATATTTGGCCTAATGTCGACTCTGTTAGTGCAAGGAGTCACCCCATGACTACATAGGGGTAAGCCTTACACATCAATAAATATGAAAATAAATTTGATTTTGAAATTATGAGAGAATTAGGGTTGAACCTATCTGCTTGACTTGACAAATCATATGAATCTATCCCTGTAAATCATCTTCCATATGCAGCAAAAAACATCATCCAAAAGCAATGTTTAACCTTTCAAGGCTTTCAGGTGGAAGACTTTTATGAGAAAACATAGAACTGCAAACAGAAAGACATGAAAATCCTTTTCAAGCATACTATTTATACAATAGAATAAGAATCATAATTTGAAGATCCTTTTCAGAAGAGATTTAGAAACTCACAAGGTATAAGATCTCAAAGGATCCTCCTAAGCAACCCCCTCACACTTGTTGTTGAAGAAGAACAAAGATTAAGAGTCAAAACAAAGAAAAAACATAGATAAACATCACTTCTTTCTGCAAATTAATTCTTAACACAGAAAATGATAAGACAGGTTATCTTCAAATTAATCTGTCAAAGTACAAAAATAGAGCCTCTCGGCCTTCCCCTATTTCTTCATTTGAAACATGGATTTATAACAAAAATGAAAGGAAACAGCTAGAGGTGTGAGTTGGCCCTTCCTCAAATCAGATTCTCCAACAACAACTATCAATCAAACACCTATGCTAACAGTTATTAACAAACTGCTACAAAAATAGAGTCGCGTAGGCAACCAATCCAACATCATTTAAATGGCATGGTCTTCTTTGCTGCACATTCCTTTCCATTTCCAAGTGTCCTCTAGTGGTTAAACGTTGTCATCATGTTGCCACCTATAATCCTTTCTCTTCTCCACATCATCAGCCACTCACCAAAATGATAACTTGAACTCCTTGAATCCAGGCATTTGTTGGTAGCATCGTTTGGTAGTGTGTTGGGTAGCAAGCTTGTGTAGCGTCTCCTCCAAACGAGCCTGCAATTTCGATAGCATCGATCCAAATTTTGTAGCACATTGTGAAATTCACAGTGCCCAGGAGATTTGGTAGCTCACTATGAAATTTGCAGTTCCCAGGAGAGTTGGTAGCACACTGTGGAATTACGCAGCGCCATTGCTACACCAATCTTAGAAGATTAGGTATTACTTTCGGAAGTGACTTTCTAGGAATAAATTTGACTAATGTATTACGTCAATTTTGTATATGTAGGTCTTGGTGCTAACATCAGGCTTCATGGGGGATAGAGTCCTCCCTGTGAGGCTCTAAGAACTCCTTTTGTAGCTCCAGTGCCTTAGTGTTGGGTTGTGGATTCATTCTCTGATGCATCGTGCTGAAGACAACATACTGACAAATTATATTACTCTACTTACAAACAGAAAGAAAACACACCTGCTCGTGATGGAGCTTATTTATGTACAAAACCTAAGCTAACTGACTTTTACAATGGGCTAGGTGAAGGAAAACTTCCACCAAAGCCATTCAAGCAACTTACTGACATGAGTCTTTATAATGCCAATGATTGATAGCAGACAAGAGGAATATGACAATGGTTTGAAAAAATTTCCTATATCTCCTCTGACTACTACTGACATAAAAAAAATTATAGGTTCCAAAACATTTTAGAAATACAACTCCATATACACCCCTAGAGGGTCATGAAAATGGTGACAAAACACATGGGACTGATAGCATATTTATTTTTCCACTTCAAGTTGCTTACTGTAAAATGTGGGTACAAGTGGAAGAAGGATTGACATAGGTGGTTGTTGATCCACTGATGACTGTTGATTTACTTCTGGCTATGTATAAACGATATGTTCATGTGCCTCAACTAACGAGATTCTCCTAGTCAAATCTTCGGGTTATGTCTTATGTGACAAGGCCAACCTCTGCATCATACTCTTTGTCTTCATAGTGATCAAATGTAGGATAATCTTGTTTCTCATCATCACTATAATATTCATCAAAAATGGGCTTCCCTTCATACCTATGATCAACCTCTAAAACAATAATTTCATCAAGAATACAATTGTAAAAAATATCCATTTCAGGAGCAGCAGTAACTGTTTCTTCTAGTTTTTCATACACATGATTTTCATCTGAAACAAAGTTATGAATGTTGTCCTCTCTGAATACAAGAGTATTATTTATAATTTCATTTGGACAGTGAATAAAATCATTTTCATCTTTATATTCAGCAGAGAAATCTAACAAATCTTGAGTACATTATACATATCCCTCACAGCAGTTATGACAAATACTTTCAGAGGGTTAAAACCTTTTGCAGTGTTCATTGAATACTCTATGGGAATCCTTCAAGGATGAAATGTTGGAAGGGGGTAACTAGAAATACCATTTACGTGCATCCCCATCCAATGAATACATGAACATTTTCATCAATATATCTTCATGATGGATGTCAAGTTGCTGCATCAAAGCATGAAATTATTGAACATGCTTAATAGGGTTGTCATCCTCACCTTCATAAAATCTGGGCAACAGAGTTTTCCATTCATCAATAAGAGGAACAGGATGTGGATAATCATCTATGGCTGAGAAATTGAGTGGGGAAAGCCTCCTGGACATGATATCCTTCATAACCATTTAATTGGTCTCATTCCAGTGGAGTCACTAATAGATTCTGAACAATGGAGTCGCCATGGTGAATGTGCAGTCTTGAAGGTGTCCAACTTCAGTCACCATCTAAATCTGGAGTTGTGCAATGTCATTCTTCCCAGGGAGCTCTTCAATCTACTCAAATATGTTCCTGGAAACGGAGCCAAAAATGTTAGCGCAAAGAGTCACCCCATGACTGCATAGCGGTAAGCCTTACACATCAAGAAATACGAAAAGAAAGTTGATTTTGAAATTATGAGAGAGGTAGGGTTGAATCTATCTGCTTGAATTGACAAATCATATGAATCTATCCCTGCAAATCATCTTCCATATGCAGCAAAACAGATCATCCAAAAGCAATGTTTAGCCTTTCAAGGCTTTTAGGTGGAAAACTTTTATGAGAAAACATAGAACTACAAATAGAAAGACATGAAAATCCTTTTCAAGCATACTATTTATACAGTAGAAGAAGAATCATAATATGAAGATCATTTTCAGAAGAGATTTAGCAAACCCACAAGGTAGAATATCTCAAAGGATCCTCCTAAGCAACCCTCTCACACTTTTTGTTGAAGAAGAACAAAGCTTAAGAGTCAAAACAAAGAAAA
Source organism: Picea glauca (assembly GCA_000966675.3). Taxonomy (NCBI): domain Eukaryota; kingdom Viridiplantae; phylum Streptophyta; class Pinopsida; order Pinales; family Pinaceae; genus Picea; species Picea glauca. Next base: position 294,211 of record JZKD02S1652983.1, read on the forward strand.
AACATAGCTAAACATCACTTCTTTGTGCAAATGAATTCTTAACACAAAAAATGATAAGAGAGGTTATCTTCAAATTAATTTGTCAAAGTACAAAAATAGAGCCTCTCGTCCTTCCCCTATTTCTTCATTTGGAACATGGATTTATAACAAAAAGGAAAGGCAACAGCTAGAGGTGTGAGCTAGCCCTTCCTCACATCAGATTCTCCAACAACAGCTATCAATCGAACACCTATGCTAACAATTATTAACAAACTGCTACAAAAAAGGAGTCATGAAGGCAACCAATCCAACATGATTTAAATGACGTGGTCTTCTTTGTTGCGCATTAATTTCCATTGCCAACTGTCCTCCGGTGGTTAAACGGTGTCATCATGTTGCCACCTATAATCCTTTCTCTTCTCCACATCATCATCCACTCACCAGAATGATAACTTGAACTCCTTGAATCTATGCATTTGTTGGTAGCATCGTTTGGTAGTGCATTGGGTAGCGAGCTTGTGTAGCGTCTCCTCCAAACGGGCCCGCAATTTCAGTAGCTCCGATCCAGATTTGGTAGCGCATTGTGAAATTCACAATGCCCAAGAGATTTGGTAGCACACTATGAAATTCACAGCGCCCAGAAGATTTGGTAGCACACTGTGGAATTACGCAGCGCCATCGCTACACCAGTCTTGGGAGATTAGGTATTACTTTTGACAGTGACTTTCCAGGAAAAAATTTGACTAATGTCTTATGCCAATTTTGTAGATGCAGGTCTTGGTGCTAACAGGCTCCATGTTTCTCTCAACTGAACCTTTGAAGCATACCTTATACGCAAGCCTTGTAGCATTTCTTTCCTTCGTGACCTAACACCTTGACCCATGGAGGAATTTTCCTCGAGTGTCCTTTTCCTGTACATGTCTCCTTGCTCTGAGCATTAGTGTGTTCCTTGCGCTTAGAACTAGTTTGCTTGCTTGCGACACTCATTCCTCCTTTGTAACATAACATTCTTTTATTCTTTTTCAAGCTCTCAAAACATTGAAAAAGACAAAAAAATCAAATATCCCAAAAAGAGGGGACAAGAAATATGTATTCTTTTTTTAGCAGCACAAAGAGTCGATATTGGACAAATCACATCCTTCCATTTGTTTGTCAAGCATTGGGATCTAGTATGACCTTAGGAAGTTGTTCTCACTACATAGAGTTGTGTCCTCCTCCATTTGGTTACTCTTCCAAACGCATGGAGAGTTTATGTTGCCTCCTGCATCATGGACTTGTGTCAATATCATGTTGCCTGAGTATGATCATCTTCCGTGCTTTTCTCTGAGGGAAGTTTCACCCAACCTAAGTCAGCCTTTCTACAATTTGTCTCTTGACCTCATGAGTTGGCCATCCTGAGAGTCCAGTTAATTCCTGATTCAAAATCGACAAAGTTCTCTGCCTGATCATTGAGATCCTCATGTCTTTTCTTGATGAGTCGTCGAATACCTTAGGGTAGTGATTTATAAACTCCCATTATACTTCTACCTAAGTTTTGAAGATCTTGAAGTTGTTGCTCGAGCTCTGATGACCTCATCTCTAACCATTGGGCATCACTAGATTCTTGAATATGGATACTCTACTTGTATATCTTCGACTAATTTTGAGATGTAGATCTGATGTGTATTTCTCACGGCTACACTTTATATAGTTATATGACATGGATCTACAGTGTGTTTGATTGGCATCCATGATTTATTTCATCCTGAGCATGGGTGTGCCCACCTCAGAGAGACAATTGTTGTTTTGCAGATGGAACCTCCCGAACTCTGGTCCCAGGCTCACTCGATCATGTACATTGGTGAAGATATTGTAATGTATTTCAGGAATCAATTGCTCTTCTGACCTCACATGTTAGGGGGCATCTTTTATAGCCCAAAAATTCCCTATTCTTACATACATGGACTTGGCCCTCTTACTTGCATATTTTTCCAAAGCACTATTGAGAATCTCTTCTTAAAAAACCATGTTTTGGAAGATGTACGCACCCTGCACCATTACAACCCACTTACATATGTTTTCTGCACCACTACATCTCACGTACATACACATGTTCTACCATTACATCCCGCGTATTCTTGCAAAAGTTGCAAAAAATAAAAATTTGCAAGGAATTTATTTAAATTCACAAGCTATTGGAGGTTTCCCAACTAATCCACCTGCTTTAGCCCATCACCCAATCGAATAACCATACTTTTGGCATATAAAAGGAGTTGTTGGGGTCTCATTTTTAATCTAAGCACAAGAACAATGAAACTCTTCCCAATTTCAATTCCCCTCCTTGCCCAAAATATTCCTACCTTTTGTGAGATATTGCCTTAGCATACCCTCATCAGCCCCTTCTTCCTCCATTTAAACCATTCCCTTCCATAGAAGTGATCAGAAGTTTGAGAGAAGAAGTCCATACAAGGTGCACTTGGATCATGGTAAAGAGGAGCACGGACCAAGTTCGCGGAACGGTGGTTGACTCAGATTGTAAGGTATAATATTTGTACTATGAATAAAAGAATCACATTTTCCTTTCCCAAATGATGGTGTCTTGAGTACTTTTATTGATTTATACTTGACATTTTACATCTAACCCTAACTTATGCATAGAATAGCATGCGTGTAGTTCTTTGTTTGCCTATATTTGGATGCAGGTCATCCATGGGAGGAGACGTGTAGTTAGTGGAACTTACAAGCATGAGGAGATCATCACCAGACATGGGATCAAAGGTATATTTACCTGATATCTTCTCCATTTTCTTTATTTACATTGGTTTTGGTATGTTTGGGGTAGTATAGAGAATTGACTATCTTTTAGACAGTTATTCACTCTTTCTACATCTTGAACCCTGGTATAGTTAAAGGGGGGGTTTCCCGCTAGAAATTTGTGACATGGCATGGTGCAAAACGAAGTTGTAAATCTCCAATATGTTGGCATAGATGAGCAAGTTACATATGTGTTGACTAATCCTTTTTCTCATGTGAAGTTTGAGTACTTATGAGACAATATTGGTGTCGTCTAAATGGACCTCCCTCGAAAGGGGAGTGATGTTGATGATATTGTGGTATCTTGACCAAAAACGGGTAGCTGAGTTAGGATTTTATATACTAGGGGACTAATCGTCCCTCGAAATATTCCAAAGGTTTGGTAAGGACGGTCTATCAGAGTACCTATGCATGTATATGCTAGTTGTCTTCATTAGTGGTAGCTCAGTTAGGATTCTATATCCTAGGGAATATTATGATTCCTGGGAAAATATTGAAGGTCCGGTAAGGATAGTTTGTCAGAGTACCATAGATATTGTCGTTGATGCACTAGCCTCATTCTATTGCCACATATAGATGTTTATGTTCCAATTATATTACTGTGATTTTGAGAAAAAAAATCTGATGATTTATAGATGTGTCAGTCAGTGTTCCATATGTTGATGATGATGTTTTCCTCTCCTTCTCTTGATGATGTTGTATTGAGTCATGTCAATAGAACACCCTTGTCATTAAGGGGGAGTATTGAATTATTGTAACTTCGAAGAATATTCTACTTATATTTGAGTCATTATTGTATAGATCAAATCCTCTTTTGTGGATTGATCAAGTCGGGTCTTGTATAAGATCAAATGCCCTTTTGTGGATTGGTCAATATGTATTTTTATGGTGGTATTTTTAAATTCGGCCCCTAGTAATTGTAAATTTTTTTTAGCCACTTCTAGGAGAAGTTGGCTCCACCAAGTGAAGAGTCACAACCCTAGCACCACCTCACGACTTGTATTTATATGTGAGTAAGGTGTCTCATTTGAACACACTCACTCACTCATGTAGTGTGCATATCGTGAAGACAAATGCAGTTGTAGGAAGAAGTCTAACAAAGGAGAAGAGAGGTGCATGCTTGGTCTTGGTCTGTCTTTGGTGTTTTGGTCTTAGTCTTGGCATTGTATTGGCAATAGATTATTGAGAAAGTTTTGTTGGGTTTTCTTCCCCATGAGGGTTTCTCGAGATAAAATGTTTTGTACCTTGTGATTATGTTTCTTTCAGTGATCCTCTTTATACTATTGTTTTGGAAATGCATTGAAAGCTCATGAAATTTGGAAATAACCTAATAACCTCAGTAAAACTTAACAGTATGGATGGAAGCCCCTAAGTTCAAGTTTCTATATGGAAAGGGAAATTGGAAAAGAGTCTTGGGAAAGGTTTATGGTTGTCAATGTTTTGGGTACCTGCCAAGAATGAATACATACTTGAGACACATGAAAAATAGAGTATATGATATAATATGTTAGTTGGACAAGAAACTTAAGCTTTTTGTCCCTAATTTCAGCAATAATCAGTGATATATATTATCATATAAACTATAATAAAGGCTGCAAAATAAGTGCTAAAATCCTAATAAAATAAGCAAGAGACAAGCTAGTGAAGACTAGATTAACTCAACAATGATAAAGCAAGACTTTAGAATTAAAAAACAAGGCTGCAACAAAATCTTTCTGCAGTGATATTTATCATTCTTATGGCTGTAGCAAACCTGCCCTTATAACAGAAAAATCAGCTAATGAAAATCATTTCTAACTAGCTCAAAAAGTGCACTAAGGTTAGTAGTTTGTTAGGGAAAAGTTGTAGCCAATTCCTAGGGTTAGTTTAGGAGTTATATATGGTTATAAAGTTAGTTTTCTGCAGCCCTAATGGTTGTAGGTTAGTTTTGTAACAGAAGAAAGTTTTAGTGGATGAAAGAGGATGCCTCAATGAGGCAAGGTAGCCTAAGGCTCCAAGAACAAAACTCAAGTGAGAAATATTTAAAACTTGAAACTTCCATGTTTACCAATGCAACGTTTTATTTCCCCAATGCAATGATTACTGCCTTTGATTATGGGTTAATGGGTTCAAAAAAAAACATCTAGGGCTACTACCTCCTTGGGGGTATAAATCCTCTTATTCCCCAAGGCAAGTAACCTTATCTAGGGTTTAAAAGCTAAGGGGTGTATGCCCTTATACTTCCTTAGCAAACCATTGCAAACAATAATTCTATGCTTAAAGATAAGATGGACCTAAATTAGGGGTGTATGCATATATACTCCCTACCTAGCCTTATCAAAATAAACCTTGAGCTTGAATTACAAATGATAGCAACAAGTAAAAAGTTTACCAATCCAAATAGCAACAAGATAGACCATATCATGCCAAGATAACCACCCCAATAGCAAAATAATGAAACTCCAAGAGCTAGAGCATCATCATCAACAACACCACAACCAAAGAAAAACAATATCATAGCACAAGATAGCAAAAATCCTCAAGGGTGGTGAAAATTTCAGTCCAATACTTCTCACATTGGGAAATTTATGATTCAAAAATGAGATCTTATTATCTCTATTTATAAAAAAAAATCATTGACATAGTTTTTCCACATTAGCAAGGATAAAAAATAATAAAAGGGGTCCAAAACCCTTATCTTACCCCTTGCAACAAAGTAATATTAAACAATTCACTTTTACACAAAAGAAACCCTGGCAATAAGGTGGCGTCACCCCTTTAGGGGACGTTTTGACACTAGGAGAAAGTCATTGGAGTTGGAGATGCATAGTTAGGCCTCCAAAGGCCACATGACACTCATATAGGTCATATCCTCATGGTCAAGGTCTTATTCTCCTCAAAATTTCCATGTGTTAGTGAACAACATCTTCACCACCAAACCTTAGACCTTTTATGTGATGTCAAGCTTCCAATGTGATGTTTTTCCTCTCCTAGGAAATTTGTTTGGCATGTGAGGGCTATGTTATGTCTCTCGAGTCGTCTTCTATGCCTCCAAAGTTATATTTCTCTCATTTGGCATGCAGGCCCTTGGCATCCAACCTGTGGGATTCAAGCCCCGTGGAAGCCCAAGCTAGGCTTGTTCTCCACCAACTAGGTCCTACAAATACAAATAAGCACGCCCTCCAAGGATCTCAAGTCATAATATCATGGTGAGTAAATAAAATCAATAAATGAGACACCTAAGCATGTGTATTAAAGATTACCTGGTCAAACAAGTAAGTGCTCAAAGACATTATGCAACTTTCCAATATTGGATATAAGAGGGTTGACGAGGTGTCCTATTGGGTATATATTTCCCTAGGTCAAGGAGTGTTTCCCAAGTGATCCCTCTCTAATACATGTGAATTATATGAAGTGGTTACGAATCAAGACTCACTGGGTATGGGTTTCATGACATACAATGGGTTGTGGTGTTTGATTCATGGGTGCCTTTGTAAAGGGTGTGTGGCACCTTCATTTGCAATGCACCTTTTCCAAGCCCATTCTCTTTCCATTATTTGTTTCTTTCATGTATTAAAGGACAATTTGAAGGCCATTGTCCTGGCGTGGTGTCTAGATAATGATAGTGTCATTCACAAATATCTTGCGGAAATGAGAAGGATGGCTCGTGATGAGACCCCCTTTTTTCTCAGTTATGTAACTGAGAGCCACCACCCTGTCTTGGTGGCCAGATGATGGTAATTTAATGTCGTTAGATACCTATGTTCATGATAGGATGGCTCGTGATGATACCTCCTCTCCTCCAACTAACCCCCTAAGAATTTATTATCATTTATTCTTGTGGGTCCCCCTTTTATTACAAAGAAGTGTTTCATCGCTTTCTTGGGGATCCCTAGGCGAAGCATATGGAAGGTTCATGTATAGGATTTTATATTTTTAGCCAACAACAATCCATTTGGGCCTTCAACCCCTTCTTTCCATGGAATGAGGGACAACCCCTTATTGGGTCAATACACCCTAAAATCCCAAGAGACAAGGAAATGGGGTTTTTTGGTGATGGAAAGTGGTAAGTATGGTTGGGAATGGTATGATGGCTCTTCAAGGGAGTTCCTAGTAGAAAATCCATTACTGAGGGAGACCACTTACTAGGGAACAATGTCAACCACCAAGGTGAAAAGGGGAAAAAGATATAATGTCCAAGCATATGTCAAGAAATATCAAAGCAGTCTAAGATACAACATACTCAAAATGCCTCAAATATTGAAATGACACTCACCATAATACCTAACTTGTACCTCATGGAGCAAGGCCCGGTGCCTCTCGAAATCTAGTTGGTGTGGTGGATTCCATCTTAAAAGTTCTTACCTATGTGGTGGTGAGAAGGATCTCCATTTGTGCAAGTGGATATTGTTGGTCATGTAGTCTCTCGACACTCCATATCTGCAACCTGAGGGCCTAGAGACATGATCTCCTTAGTTATCCCACAAAATGGGGATAATAGTTCATACAACCATTTGCTTCCTTTTTCAAAATCCAGTTGTTGTAGCATTTCCTCCACAACAACTAGAGCAGATATCATTTTTACCAACAAAGGGCCAACCTCCATAGGTATATTGAATGTAGTAGTTTTCTTATGCTGAGAAAAATGAAAGTGATATGAGATAAGCCTTTGGATGATGTACTCCAAGGAAAATATCCGAGGGGTTAGGAAAATTGTCAGCCTATGGAGCTCATGTTCAAAACCATATACCCTGATAAGAGTATGGTCCTCAGCTAGATACCAATCCCATGTTCTAGTATCCTTACTCAACTACAACATCTTCTTCAGTTAGGGAAAAATCATAGGAGGTGCAAAGGAATGGATCAGAGTGTAACATGCATTCATGAATTTGTTTTACATAAGGGATGAAACATTTATTTTTATCTTGTCTCCTCACTTCTGCAGTCCATTCAATTTCAGGCTTAGTATTTTCTGAGTAATTTGTTATCTTGATTCCTATAATCTCAAAATAGGAAGAATTATTATAAAAAATGAGGTAAAACATGTAGGAATGGTACCTAAAGAACTTGGTACTATGGAAATTGGATAGTTGGAAATTAATAACTTCACTCAAGAACTCAGCATAGTCAAATTTTGTAAATGTGATTGAATATGGTGGGTGTAAGACTAAAAACATCCCTAAGATAGACTCATCTATGTCCCTATCATGCTCATAACCTAGGACCTAACAAACCATGAAATGGCATGCCTGGTTATTTCATGGAAAATGGTGGATTTAAATGGAGGTGGATTGGTTGGAAGTGGGGCATTTGAGGCCAATAGATTTCTTAGTAGATTTTATTTTTCAGGTTGTGACAATGCATGGTATGTTGAGTCCAGGGAATTATTATCCATGGGTTCTTGAGTTGCATGGTTAGGGAATTTGATCATTTGGGCAATGCCTTCTTTTGTAATTGAATAGATGACCCTAGAGACATCTACAAATGTGATGTGTTTCTCATCACCGTTGTAATTTGTAGCGCACCACTTAAATAGCTTAGGGAAATGATAAGTTTGGGGGACTATGGACCGAGCAAGGTTTGACTCCCATAAGTGAAAATAATCCCTACCACCATTAGCATTGGCCTAGGCTATTTGAATAAGTTAGTGGAGGTCAATAAAGGATAAGGTCAAGTCAAAAACATCATTTTCCCTATCCTCAAGTTGTTCTTGTGTCATCACTAGCTTTTGGGTTGTTTAAGGCTGACTAGATCTTGCTTTTGTTTCCATTGTATCACTTTATAGGTGAAACTAATAAGAGAGATAAAAATCAAATGCTTAGGGGTTTCAAATTACCTTGTTTTTTTAAATGGAAAGGTGTGCATGAAAATCACTTTCAGTTGTCATTGTCTAAAACTTTACACTGGCCTCGTTATGCAAACAACAACATTGAGTAAACCCATCAACCTTTATTACCCTTTTTATAATTTTGGCGCCACTCATCACTTCTTCATTGGCTACATCCTTAAATATTAAGAGCATGTGAAATTTAAGTGATGTCATTGATGACATCAGCGGGGTCCCACAGACACATGGTAGGTTATTATTGGTCCAGGTGTTGTCTATGTGGCACTTGTGTCAGGCCACATGTCCTTGGGCTCGGATGACTCCTCACCACCCTTAATATAATTGGTATGGGGCCCATGTGACAGCTTTTAATTAGGCCATGTAGGTTCCTAGCTGGCACAACCACCTATCTTTCCCTCTACCAAATTACACCTCATATGTCATGTTAGAGCCACTAGCTACCATGACATTTCCAACTATGCAAGACACTTGGGCATGAGATAGTGTTTTTTCCCCAAAACCATAAATGGTTTCACATGCCAAGCTAGGTGGATTGCCATGCCCTTTGAGTGATGTGAAGCTAATAACAAACAACCATGTGTTGAGGAAAAATATGCCTATCACATCATGGAGGGTAATTAACCAGTGTGCATGTCCATGATGTGAAATACATTGTGGATTGTTGATCAACAGGGTAGTCATGTGCCACGATGTGGACCACTGATAAGAATGTTCATGGTGTATGACCCTTCTTTTATCCTTTAGCCCATGGTTTCGTCCCCCGATGTCGATTAAGCCTCCTCCACTTCTCTGATAGGGCCCTTTTGCTCCCAATAAGCTCCTTTAACCCAATTTTAAGCACATGTCACATTTTTAAATCTCCCTCTTCCAAATATCCAACACCTAGGCTTATTTCCTTTACATTACGGTGTCGAATACACATAAAAACGAAATTTACAACCAAATAATTTTAATTCTTTTACTGTTATATGAATTCCTGAAGCTTACAGCTACAAATTAAATAGATTTAACTATTGTCTACAACCATAGAATAGATGCATCTATAGAATTCTAATAAACAACATGAAATGTAGCTAAACATCCCATTACAGCAGTATATAAATCATTCTCATTTACACAAAGTTCATGCATAGCAATAACACATGTAAATAACTTAGCAACAAGATAAAACACTTATATTTAAGCAAAAATTGTGCAACCAACTACTTGGGATGGACGTTCCACCCAACCATAAACTAAATGTTCCAAATCTCAACAACCATTCACCCCCAAGATGAGGCTAGAAATCCACAAAAGAAGGTGGTCTCTCACAGTCCACTCACAACTCATAAAATTCTCAACCCAACTGATATTCTCCTACAGTTGTCCCAATTTTCCACCAACTCTCTTCCTCTTGACCTGAACCCAAGGAATGTACCCCTTCAATGAACTCATTCCCTCAGGTGTCCCATTAATTTATAAGGTTTTCTCTAGCACAGGAAACTAGGAATCTCTCAATTGGGAACTCAAGGGAAATTATTGCTAGGAAAACTATCAACAAACCAATAGAAAACACTTGTTGTTTTAGTGCAACTCACACAAGATTTCATTTTTCAGGCCTGACAACTTGGCTCTTCAGTTTTCCAGCTCCAAATTTCTCCAATTACGCTCCATGTTGCTCTAGAATTCGCCCTACATGGTTGTACTAGCTCCAAGCCATTTATTTTATTTTCTCTCTACCTCCTTTCCATGCACAAAACTTGATTTCCTAAAACTGTTGTCCCCAACCCATACGAATTTCCTCTCTTTGGATTACCTTTTTTACTCACACTCTTCCCCAAGTTGATTGTACTCAACCCCCATGTGCCCAATAACTTTAGGATGTGACCACTCACACTCACCCACTTACATGTATTCAATGATTGGATTTGGGAACACTCAATAAAAAATTGGAAGGTTCATATACAATTAGCAATTTTAGAAAAATGGGTTAAATTAATATACATGGGTATTTCTCCCTTGGACCCCTCATGGAAATTATCCTAGACACTCCCCCTCTTGTGGATTAATTCATCCCCCCATCTCTTTTCCATGTCCCCTTAGCAGTTTACATCACATTTCATTATTAAAGCATTGAAGTAAAATTCGCATGTTACATCTCTTTGGTAGTAGCCACACAAAGATATTAAAAGTATTAATTAAACCGAGGATTATAGTGGGGATTTTACATTCCCCCTCCCCTACAATTGTATACCACCCTCGTTGTACTCTCTCTCTCTCTCTCTCTCTCTCTCTCTCATAT
>JZKD02S1652983.1:313592-326597 GCA_000966675.3 Picea glauca
TGAGCGTCTCACAGAAGATCTGGAGCTAAGGATATTGGAAGCACATCTCCAGGAGGCGAAGTAGCAGCTGTCTACAGTGCAAGCACAAATGAAACTCCTGACTATAGTTGAGAAGATGAAGAGGTCGTGGGAGTAACGCACAGTCCAGTAGTAGGTCATTTCCATCTAGAGTGGATTTATGGAGGTGACACAGAGACTCTAGCCAGTGCAGGATGAAGCCTGCACACATTTTGAAGAGACTAAAGGACAAGGCTCATAGCTAGAACAAGTAGTGACAACAGTAGAATGAAACTTGGAAGGGCCTGTCACTGAGAAAGTAATTTAGAAGTTCATCGAGCAAGAGGCTCTAGCGAAACAACAAGTTGAGGCAGCTCGAGCTAAGATTGAGGCCTTCGAAGTGGTATTACCTAGATCAAAGTGACTTGGGATGAGTCACAGGTGAGTGTTGGGGGCATGTCGGCCCTCAACCAAGTTTTGTGGAAATGTTGGTCGTGTTTGACCATTTTTGGGACTTCGACAGGCTGGTCGAAGATGGAACGCCCAGGTGAAGCGGATATAGCGAGATCTTGCCCATTTTTGTGAGATTTTTGGGCTTTTAGGGTTTATGTAATGGGTATGGGATGTTGTCCCATGGGTTTACCCAAGTTTAGGCCTCATTGTAAATGTATAAATAAATAGCTAAGTGATGTAAGAGGTGGCTAAGTGCTAGTGTTAGCTATGTGCAAAGACTTGTAATTGGCTTAGTGCAAGAGGTCATTGGCGTAGTGCACGACTGGAGTATGCTAAGATTTGTAGAGCTAATTGAAAGTGATTGTAAGAGGCTTTGTGAACAGACTATGTAAGGCTTTTTGTCATGACCTGATTTTGAGGAAGGTGGATCTAGTGTGAAGTGCACAGATCACCTATCCAGTGCGGAGTGATATCTATGGCTCTGTGCCTATAAGAATATTGAAGGATACTAATAAAGAAGAAGAAGAGTTGGTGGGCGTAGCCCCACACTGGTGTGAATTACGTATATCCTATGTCGATGTGATTTGTGCTATGTTGTTCATGTTATTTATGTATCTATTTTCTTAGTGCATTTTTCTTGATGTATGATAGATAGATCTATGAATGCTTACTTCTTTTTGATGTGAATTAATGTTATATCTGAGCTTATGTTATGTGCTAAGAGGTTGTAAGGGTTAGATGTTGTGTTGATCTCTAATAAGGGTTAATATGTGATGTGAATAAGAATCATAACTTAATTCATATTGTTGGCTAAGTGCTTTGTTAAGTGTTGTAATCCAATATCTTTGTCCCAGCTAGGTTGCAGACACTTGAGTCTTGCAACCCCCCTGCCTCTACCTCGGGTGAGAATTCATCTGCTTCATAGGCGTTGTCTAAAGGGTCGATAGTTAGGGTTTTTTTGGTGTGATGTTGAAGAATTGAACCATGGGTCTACCATTGTGCCAACACATCCCCAACATTGCATCGTTTGTTGCCTTGGCCTCTTCCCAAATGAATCTGCAATCTTTTGCTCATTTTGGGTTTCTTGGCCTTGTTGATTTTCTTGGTAGTTATTTCTAAAAAAGGGTGGCTTAAAACCTTTATGCCTTTGATCCTTTTCCCTTTCATCTTATCATCCCAAGATTTTTGGAAAATTGGCCTTCCTTTGCTTTTCTCATAAAGGCATCTTTCTCTCATTATGGTTTCCTCCAAGGTATTAGGGTTGTCATATTGAATCTTGTCACTATAGAAGGAGGGTAACTCACTTAGAAACATTTTGATTTTGACCTTCTCATACTTGATGAATTCAACATACTTCAATAATTCAAAGAATTGCTTCTCATATTCTTCCATTTTCGTGGTTCCCAACTTGAGTTCAAAGAACTCTTTCATCTTTCTCTCATAGTAATGCTCTGACAAATATTTCTCTTGGAAATATCCTTTCAAATGTCTCCATGAGATCCTTTTCTCATCAATGGTATTGGCTTGCTTAACTTGATCCCACCACATGGATTACTTTCCTTGCAAGTGGTAGGTGGAAATTATAGCTTCAGGATGGGTAATCATGCAGCTGGAAATATTTCTTCATTTCCAACATTCAGGTCTCTACCTCTTCTCCTGTCATGTCTTCACCATTGAAAGTAGGTGGCTTTATTTTCCTGAGTTCACCTTGCAAGATGTTTGCCTCGGTTCGCCTTTTTTTCCTCTGAAAAGGAGACACACTTGGGTTTCTTCCTGGTCCTGAACTTGCATGAGTTCTTCTAATATATTTCCTTGGATAATGATGGCACCTTCTCATGATTCTTGACTTCCTATCATTTCCGTGATCATTCCTTTTGTTATGGGATCTAGATGTTGATACTTTTCTAGCACTAGCTACTTGCTTGGTCCCAGATTCCTTGTTAACTTGATTTTGTAGCATATTTAGGCTTTGAAGTATCTCTTCTTGAGCCTTCATGATCCTCTCATTATCGGACCTATAGGTCTGCATTTATTTTTGCAGGCCTCTCATAGTTACAGGCTCTTGCATGTCTCTTCTCCCATTAGACTCGGTCTTAGTATTACCCATGTTGGTATGCAGACCTATAATTTTTTCTTCATGGTTTTAAAACCCTTGAGAATCCTCCGTGTCTCTAGTTCTCATGTAAGAACTAAAGTCTACATTTTTGTATCTCTAATTATGCAAGAATGTGCATGCAATAATTTGTTGTCAGAATTAAGTGTATTGCAAAATATTTATCAATTAGATTGTAGGTCATTATTCATTTTAAATTATGAATAATATTAATTAAATACTCCCAATTAGTATTCCTTAAATTTATTCATTTTCAAAACAACTTTCCAATGGTTGTCCTCATGTCTCAATCTTAGTTTTGAGCAAAACGTTACAACAATTACAAGTTGCAATTTCCACTATTTTGCTACTACATAATTCACCTTTATCACTTTTGAAGAAAATATAATGCCCAAATAAAAATTTTGGGTTGAAATTTCTCTTCTACTCCTCAAGACCTTTCCAACAACTATTTTTTTTCTCCAATCTGAGCTCTGAGTTGAAAGTTATGGTGGAAAAATAATGAAGGAATATTCATTAGCAGGTGCAACATAGTAGCAACTTTCAACAATCGTCCAATCATTTCTTGATTAGATCTCCATCGTTGATCTGTCTTAATGGATTCACCACGGATCTAAGTCATATCTCTTCTTCATTTTAGGCTTTTGCATTCTCCAATTTGTACCTCTAGTTCTGTCACACTCCCTTTTCATTTATACTTAGATTATTTTCCATTATTTTCCATTATTTTCTCCGCAAATCTATGATACATCATGAGTCGTTGTATCCCTCACTCTTTGGTCGTCCTATCTGTGACACATGGTGACCTCCTAGACACCTGATTGATTCTCCATAATTATTCATTTTATCATATCTCATCATGGTAAGTGGGTCTACAGCACTTTCTCGACTCTTATATCTATGACCTCATCCAACCGATCCACTCTTGGTACTTAACTGATTTTCAATATTTTGTCACAGTTTTGTGGGACTGACAGTTGTTCTGCCACATGGATCCACATCGCATGCCAACTGTCATCATATCCAACATGTACCTACCACTGTGGTAGTACATTTATTTCTTCTACCACATCATCTAACACATGGCCTCCAAGTCATACTGACATCATCGTACATAAAAATACCCAATATTTTTCCAATTTTGCTTATTTTCAAAATTTTCCAAAGAGGCTCAATTTCACAATTATTTATGTGGTCACCATTAGAGATTGTAATTAAGCTCAATACAGCCACATTGGGTCCATGCATACAAATTCGACCCTCCCCCCCCTTCAACTTTGCCTCTTGCACATTAAATTTGTCTTGAATTACTCTGTAAAAATTGGGGCTTTTGCCCAATTTCACCTCAATTTTTCCATGGGCACCATGGCCGCTCTATAACTTCAACTTTAGGCCATATATAGGTCCAAATCTTCTCAATTAGAGACTAAATTTTTTATACTTAATTTATGAGCTCGATTCTTCACATTACCCATGAAATTTCTCTCAACTTTACTACAGTAATTTAATAAAACAAGTTGCAGACATACTCCAGAAATTAATTCTCTATGAATTTTTGCTTCAGCATTCTGCTAACTCAGCCCATCCAGGATCAGTGTTGAAAATTGGTCTCTGATACCACTTTGTAATGTCCCCCATCCCAACCAAGGGACATTACGATGCGGAATACACATGAAAAAGAAATTTACAGCCAAATAATTTAAATTCTTATACTATTAGTCGATTTCTTGAAGCTTACAGCTAAAAATTAAACAAATTAAACTATTTTGTACAACCATAGAATATATGCATCTACAGAATGCTAATAATCAACATGAAATGAAGCTAATCATCCCATTACAGTAGTATATAAATCATTCTTATTTACACAGAGTTCATGCACATCAATAACATGTGTAAATAACTCAACAACAAGATAAAACACTTATATTTAAACAAGAATTGTGCAACCAACTTCTTGGGATGAAAGTTCCACCAAAACATAGACTGACTATTCCAAATCTCAATATCCATTCACCCTCGATATGAGGTTATCAATCCACAAAAGAGGGTGGTCTGTCACAATCCACTCACAGCTCATAAATTTCTCAACCCAACTGATATTCTCCTATAGTTATCCCGATTTTCCACCATATCTCTTCCTCTTAACCTGTCCAACCCAAGGAATGTACCCCTTAACTTATCATAGTCCCTTGGGCATCTCATTCATTTATCAGGGTCTCTCTGGCACACGAATCTAAGAATCTCTCAGCTAGGAACTCAAGGGAAATTGTTGCTAGAAAAAGTATCAGCAAACCAACAACAAACACTTGTTGTTTTAGTGCAACTCACAAATGATTTCACTCTTCAGGCCTAAAAACATGGCTCTTCATTTTTTCAGCTCCAACTCACTCCAAGTACGCTCTAGATTTCTCTAGAATTCTCCCTCCATGGTTGCACTAGCTCCAAGCTCTCTATTTTTTTTGCTCTCTACCTCCTTTCCATACACAAAACTTGACTGCCCAAAATTGTTGTTCCCAACCCATACGAATTTTGTCTCCTTGGATTTCCTTTTTAACTCACACTCCTCCCCAAGATGATTGTACTCAACCCCCATATGCCCAATAACTTTGGTATTTTACCACTCACACCCACCCTCTTACATGTATTCGATGATTGGCTTTGGGAACACTCAATCAGAAATTGGAAGGTTCATATACAATTACCAATTTTAGGAAAATGGGTTAGATTAATATACATGGGTATTTCCCCCTTGGACCCCTCTTGGCCATTATCCTAGACACTCCCCCCTCTTATGGATTAATTCAGCCCCCCATCTCTTGTTTGTGTCCCCTTATCAGTTGGAATCACATTTTATTATTAAATCATTGAAGTACAATTCGCATACTACATCATTTTGGCAATAGCCACACATTATATCTACATAAGAATTAATTAAATCGGGGATTATAGTGGGGATGTTACAATAATAATCTTCTATCATTGAAGCTTGAAAAAATGGGACTCTTTTAATACCCCAAGTTCACCCCCTTGTTGTAATTTATTTATATACATATGCTATATAGGTTGATGATCCAATTGGTCAAGATGCTACTTTGGTCAAATTGACCAACAATCGATTGATACAACTCCTTATTCAACCCATATATAAAATTAATGGATATGTTATAATAGTTGACTACCTAATTAAGTCAACTTTTTGGATGGTGTGGTTTTTTGTCGAAGTTCCTATAATGCTTTAGGGTTGGAGTGCCTATATTGTTTTCGATTAGAGAGCCTCACAATGTAAAATGTATATACTCGCAAATATTAATAAAATAGCATCACGGTTGTAGACCATAGGACAAAAGAGTAAGGGGGGATAAGACACAATGATAAGGAAAGCACGATACGGGTTTAAGGAAAATTCCTAATCCAAATAAATAATTTAATATTCCTCAAGTTACTCTAAGGGAATATAACCCAAAGTCATAAAGGTGTGATATAATCCTAAGTTATAATGCGATGTCATATTTTAAGTTTCCAAAGTAATGGGATGAGTTCCCAAGTGAATTCCCAAGTAGTGGGGGGTTATTTCTTGGAGTGTCACTTGTAATTCATCCCAAGTAGTGGGGGGTTAGTTCTTGGAGTGTCACTTGTAAAAAGGTTGGCATGCATATGTAAGCTTGGTTTCCAATGGAAAAATAATCATTTTGAATATCATTCAACTCTTTCCTAGTACATTCTATGAACTAGAGTGGGGTGTGAGCTTGGAGAGCCATTGATAGCATGTATACTAGTGAACTTTTTGAATCTTGGGTGGAACTTTGTTGCCAATTATCCTTCGGAATCCTTGGGGAAGGTTAAATCCCTAGAGAGGGAATTGGATGGGTAGGATTTCCAAATGTGTGATACATGGAGGGTGCCCGGAAACTCCATTGATGCATTTGGAGATATTGGAGCCATAGAAGGGAAGTGGGATAGTTTGAGGAACTATGGTGCAGAGAAGGGGGTACACTTCATTGGTTTTTGCAGGTTAAGGGAAATGAGAATTTTTTATTGGAATTGTTGTTGGATTTTTGTACTATAGTATTCCAAATATAAAATAGTATGCAGAATAGAAATATTTTAGCAATTAATGGTGGAACAACAATGATATATCCAGAACAATACCAGAATAATACCAAAATAACACCAGAAAGAGCACCTTTATTAATTATAGCAATGTTCACTTGCCTCTTCAAGGGTGAAACCTCTAGTAGAGTAGATCTCTTTAAAAATAATCTCCAAGACAAAACTTCTCATATCCTCTACTCTTATTTATAATAAATATATCTATCCAAAAGAACAATCTAGAGGAAGATCCTTCTAGAAGCGGAAGCTTCTATTAGGTCTTCTTACATTTGAATTATTATTCCTTATTGTTAGGCCTTATTAATATTGGCCTTTATTACATGGAATAATATTATTCTACCTATGTGAGGGGTTAGGGAGGTTAGGTCCCTAACATTCCCTCCCCCTTGAAGAATATCCTTGTCCTCAAGGCTTAAGATGAGGAAATTGTTGAAGAATGGTGGTCGGCTCCTAGGTGGTATCTTCTGGAGTTGTATCTTTCCATTGGACCAACACTTCCTTGATGGTACGCTGACGGAGTTGATGCTCTCGTTGGTCCAAGACTACTTTTGGTTGCAACCAGATGGAACCTTCTTCATCCAACTAAGGGAGACTGGTTTGATTTTGGCACTTAGTTCCAATCATCTTCTTTAAGCAAGAGACATGAAAAACAGGATCGAGCTTCGACTGGTTGGGTAGAGATAACTGATAGGCCACCAATCCCATGCTCTTGAGCACTATATAAGGACCATAAGATTTGGGAGAAATTTTCTGGCAGTGTTTAGCTTTGAGTGAAGTCTAATTATAAAGTTGCAGTCCAATAAACACCTAGTCCCCTTTAGAAAATTGTCATTCGGAACAACCTTGATCTTCTCGTTGCTTCATGTGATTCTAATCCATGACCAAATTGTCTTTGAGGGCACAAAGAATAGCCTCTCGGACTGTAAGATTTTTTCAACCTCTTGAACCTTCGAAACCCAAGGAATATATGAGAGAAACGATGGGGGATTTTGTCCATATATTTCTTCAAAAGGGACATGTGAGTAGTTGTATTGTAAGATGTGTTGTACCTCCATTCAGCTAAGGGTAACCACTGATACCATTGATTTTTCCTCTTAGATGCAAAACACCTCAAATCTGTTTTCAAACACTTGTTGAAAATTTCAGTCTGGCCATCCATCTTGGGATGATAGGCAGTGTTGAGATGCAATTGGGTGCCCTGTAGATTGAAA
Organism: Picea glauca; assembly: GCA_000966675.3. Classification (NCBI taxonomy): domain Eukaryota; kingdom Viridiplantae; phylum Streptophyta; class Pinopsida; order Pinales; family Pinaceae; genus Picea; species Picea glauca. Next base: position 321,480 of record JZKD02S1652983.1, read on the forward strand.
AATTCTTGCCAAAAATTGCTAGTCAAAGTGGGATCTTTGTCGAAGACAATAGAATTAAACATGCCATGAATCTTGAAGATATTATCCATGAAAATTTGAGCCACTATGGATGTGCTGAATGGGTGTTAAAGAGCACAAAAATGAGCATATTTGGAGAGATAGTCGATGACCACCATGATGGCAGACTTATTTCTTGATTTAGGTAATCCCACAATGAAATCAATAGAAATATCTCACCAAATAGCAAGGGGAATCAGAAGCATTTGGAGTGTGCCCAGAGCTTTGAAATTTTCTCCCTTGTTGCGTTGAAAGACTTCACATTCATCCACAAAGGTGTGGACATCTTGTTTCATACCATCACGAAAAAGAACGATTGACCCATTCAAAGGTTTTGGTAAACCTTGAATGCTTGGATGTGGGTGAAGCATGAAGTTCAGAAAGCATCATGGATTTAAGTTGTGATTGCTTGCATAAATGCAAACAACCTTTGTAGTGAAACTCTTCATTGTGCCAAGAGTACCATGGAGAAACTGGAGAATTGTGTTGCAATTGGTGGATCATGCTAGAATTTTTTGGGTCTTGCAGCCATCCATGATGAACAGGTTCGAGAAAATATAGTACAATGAAGGAGAGGGAGGAAAGGGACCCATCTTCTTCATATTTTCAAAAAAGAGCATCGTCCACTGCATTTTCCTTTCCCTTCTTGTAAATGATCTCATAATCATAGACAAATAGCTTGGTCACCCATTTTTGTTGCTCTGGTGATGAAATTCATTGTTCCAGAAAATACATGAGACTTTGATGATCAGTTTTGATTTGGAAGCATTGACCCAATAAAAAAGGACGTCAGAGATCCATTGCATGCAGAATAGATAACATTTCCTTTTCATAAATGGATTGGCCCAAATTTTGCTCAAAAATTTGTTTGCTAGTGAAGTCTAAAGGATTGCCATCTTCCATGAGGACAACCCCAATTCCTTTCCCATAAGCATCACATTCCAATGCAAATGTCTTTTTGAAGTATGGAAGTACTAGGACAGGGGTCGAGCACATAGCATATTTCAAGGCTTAGAAGGCATGATCTGCAGTTGGAGTCCAAGTGAAAACATTCTTTTTAAGGAGAGAAGTGAGAGGATCTGCATTTTTTGCATAATTCTGAACACACTTTGTTATAGCAAGATTTTCCTCACCATTGCTATCTTGCACAGAGGGCCTTTTTCCATTTCCCTATGCATACTTGTCACCCCTTTTTGATGAATCCAGAGCTAAAAATACATATATGTGTCCTATCTACTATACAGCATGTGTATACGTAGGTTGCTCCACTACAGCCCGTGTACATCAATATTTGTGCTAGAAAATACAAAAATGAAGTGAGGTTTCCTTGTCACGACAGGATATCTCTGATCCTTGGCCTTCCATATACTAGAAATGTTATGAATCGACCCTTTAGTTGCATTTTGAAGGCTATAATAACACAATTTAGAGCTTTGGAAAGGAGGAGAAAGCATTCAAATTTGAGAGAAAAGTTACTCTGGAGAAATTACTTCATATTGAGCCTGCATCCCTTTGTCCCTCAAGTCTGAACACAGTGTTCAGCCCCCAAGATCTTTCCTTATTGTTGAGAGAACCTCATTTTCACTTTTCTATGAGCTTGCCTTTGGTGGAGGATTGAAGTGGTGGAGGCCCAATTGGAAGGAACTTGGTTTCTTGGTTTCGAACCGTGATGACACTGAAGTCTATAATGTTTTCACTTCTACTGATCATTTATTAATAGAAATAATCCTTTCCCGTCCAATTGGTATCATGCAAATATATGATCATTATCCATGGGCATATTTGTAATGTTTATTAATGGATTATTCTATGTAATGTGCTAACCCCTTTATATTATCACTATATACTTGCTCTGCTTGTTTGTTGAGAACTTATTGTAGGTAAAAAGATTTGGGTCAAAGTACTCAACAGTGGAACATCATCAAACATTGGAACAAGGTAGGATTCTTTCTTATCTCGCTTGCACATTGGTTTATATAGAATATGTTGGAATTGAGTAGATTTCTGCAGCCATACATGTCTATTGTGGTTTACCCTGGCCATAGAGAGTTTTTCCCTCATAAAAGAATTGGCACTCCACTGGGGAGAGATATTCTTTCTAAGGGTTGAAGTACTTTTTCTCCTTGCATTTCTCTTTTTCCTTTGTGTTTCTTGCCATATCACTGCTTGACAGATTTTGTTCACTCTGGGTCTGAGTTTTCAGCCTTTTGAACTTGCCTAGCCTTGTTTTCAAGTCTGTACGTGCCTTTTTCCTTGACAGTCATGTATACACGCGTTTTGTCTCACTGCGAGCTATGTATATGCACTATGTTTCCCTTAACAGTCGTGTACACCTTATTTCCTTGCTTGGTTGCTTGGTTTGGTGGTTGTTGGGTGGGATTTGATGATTGTTGAGCCTTCTTAGGTCTCTATAGTGCCTGTTGAGTTCCTCTGGGTTGACAGGAAACCTATTTGGAGTTGAATTTTTGTGCGTAGACTTTCTCATCATTTTTCATTTTTTATTTGTCCTTGAACTCTGGGTTGTTGCTTGGCTGCTTGGTATTTTTTTGAGTAATTTTGTATATACACAGTAGAATTTATATATCATGTTGCTTTTCAGTCCATGCATTTTCTCTTTAATATATTGAAAATACAAAAAAATAGTTATTTTACATTGCTTGGCATTTTTGTTTTCTGAATCTTTATCATTAGCTTAGTGCATTTAGTGAAAGATTGCATTTTACTTTTGAATTGCAGAATTGAAATTGAAAATTGCATTGTTTTTATATACATATCATTCATTGAAAAAATTAAAATTAGACTTTGCATTATAGTTATATTTATTTACTTGCAGAGTCATAATATCATGAGTTTCACTTCCATACCCTTTTGAGTAATCACGGCCAATAAAATTTACTCTTTAAACTAAAATTGATTAGTCACAATTTTATTTTTAGGGTGCACAAACTAGTCTAGGATTTAGTGCCTTGGAAAAGGATTTTGTGAGTAAAATTCTCCAAGGTAATTAAATCAACATATGTGTTTGAGACAGGGAGTTGAGAATTCCATTGTATAATTGGTAAGATCAGGAGGCTCTGCTCACACCGGACTGAATCACGAGGTCGTGCGAAGTTAGTTGAAGGGATAACCCTCGGATACTTGCCTAGCGTCAAAGATATTTCTGTGGATTTATTCGTATTTGGGGATATTGCTAGTACCTATACCTCTATGAGAGGTAGTACTTTCAAGGTTTTGGGCTTTGCTGCCCTTCCCATACGGTAATCCAGAATTATGACTGCTCACCTGTGCATCGATTATACATTGGTTTATTAGTTGCTTGACTTAGGTATCTCATAGGTTACTTGTAGGGGTTATTCTTCTTGTACCCTGGGTTAGATAGGGGTCGAACAACACACAGCCTTTATGGAAGATTACCTCTCCGGGGGGATCTGACCGACTGGTTGTTAACCCCCCGAGGGCCCCTATAACTGATTATGTTACCCCCAAACTTTAGCGAGGAGTCTTACGTCCCTCTTAGATGAGACATACCTTCTTTAGCAAGGGAGGCCACTCAACCACTTTAGCCCGTTTTCATGCATATTGGCCATTTGAATTTTGGAGTGCTCTTTGACTACTAGTTGGCCTTAGGATTTTGTGTTGAGTCTTTGTTATCATGGATAGTGGATTTCCTTTGGCTCCCTCATTTGCTGCTACCCCCCCATGATGTTCACTCATTTCATGGGGACGGATCCTTCCGCTTTGCATTATGGTATGAAGAATTATAATACTTAGTCAATGCCTTGGGTCTATAATCATTTTTCTAATGGTATGCCAGACATGTCTTTACACTTTCCATCCTCTGTCTCGCCTCCTTATGCGAATACAATTTTTGGGTCTGGGGGCATGATGCCTCCTTCTTATCCCTCTTCATTTGATGAGATTCATATCCTTCAAACACCTCTTACAGTAGGAGGTTGGAATCTTCCTTCCTACGAATCCACTATGTGAGAAGTAAGTGCCCAATTAAGTAATCATTCTACTTGTTACATTCCCTCCACTTATCCTTCTTCCACTATGTCAGTTCCTACGAACACTTTTCCCATGGCGGACCTATGTCTTCCCTCTGGTGTTTCATCCGGGGGGGATTATTTTTATAGTATGGGAAACCCCCCTCGCAGATTTCCTTCATCTGGGAGCAACATATATCCTCACATGAGTAACCCTTATCATGTCGCTTTCTCTTCACAAGTAGCTTCGTCAGTTTTGATGCCCTTACAACCCTTTATGTATTAGTATGGAGGAGGATACTCTCATGTCAGACAGATACAGGGTGTAAACCATAAACCAGGATCCTTCCTGGCCTGCAATTCCTCAAAACCAATCTTTACTTGGACCTTGGTCTCAAATGTCGCAATTCACCACCACCACAAGTCCAGTCACTGCGTGTCATACTGGCGTTATATCACCAACCTCTTCTAGCCATGTTGGAGATCGGTTGAAAACCTCTGCGGGTCATGTTGAAAACCTACAACCAGCCACTGCAAGTCATGCTAGGGGCACAAGTCCAGTCACTGCATGTCATACCAGCATTATATCACCAACCTTTGCTAGTCATGTTGGAGATTGGTCGACAACCTCTGCAAGTCATGTTGAAGACCTACAACCAGCCACTGCAAGTCATGATAGGGGCACAAGTCCAGTCACTGCGTGTCATACTGGCATTACATCACCAACCTCTACTAGTCATGTTGGAGATTGGTCGACAACCTTTGCAAGTCATGTTAAAGACCTACAACCAGTCGTTGCAAGTCATGTTGGGGGCACATGTCCGATCACTGCTAGTCATACTAGAGTTACATCACCAACCTCTGCTAGTCATGTTGGAGATTGGTCGATAACCTCTATGAGTCATGTTGAAGACCTGCAACTAGCCACTGCAATTCATGCTGGGGGCACAAGTCCAATAACTGCATGTCATACTAGCATTGTATCACCAACCTCTGCTAGTCATGTTGGAGATTGGTCGACAACCTCTGCAAGTCATGTTGAAGACCTGCAACCAGTCGTTGCAAGTCATGCTGG
>JZKD02S1652983.1:353648-367788 GCA_000966675.3 Picea glauca
CTTTGATTGATACAAATTCCCCAACTTATCCCATAGTTCCTTGGCTGTAGATTCTCCTGAGACATTCAACAACTCTGAATCTGCCAGGCAGAGTCGAATAGTACTCCTTGCTCTTTTGTCCAACTTCTCCCAATCTTCCTTCGACATACCAGTAGGTGGTGTACTATAGTTTGTGCACTAGTAGGTTATGTACTAGTCATTTATGTGTCAGCAGGTTGTGTACCATTCGACGGTCTACCAGGATCCACAGCGATCCATTGTTCTTTATCTACAAGAAGGTCCTCCATATTGAGCTATACCTCAAATTTTTTACCGTTGAACTTCTCTATCTTCATTCTAGATGAACTCGTCATTCCTCTTTCTATACTTGAATATTTTCTGCAAAAGCTCCCACTAAACCCAGGTTTATCACATACCCAAGATAAACGTGATCTATCAATACCAAGCCAAACCCTCAACAACAAAGGCATCCCTCTAAAGCCAAAAACGAGCTTTGATACCACATGTAAGTTTTAAACCTGTGAAGTAAAGAAATGCATATATATTCTTAAGCAAAACAAAATTTAATCAATGGCTCATACACAGAGTACACAGAGATTTTATACCAGAAACCCTCAACCGGGGAAACCTTTCTTATATTCATTATATCAAATTCCACCATTCACTATACAATATATACAATGTTTTTAGGTATTCCGTAGATACCAAAACCCTAATCCCTAAAACCGGGATTATTTTTAGTAAACCACTAAAAATAGCAAAATCCACTAAACATAGCAAAAACTGCCCAAAAAACAATTTTGGGGCGTTGCCCCAAACGCTGCACGTAACCAGGGGGGGCATACCTGCCCCCCCCCTGGGACCCTCCTAGGAAAGCACCCAATGCACATGGCACAAATAGGGCACTAGTACAAGGGATCGTCAGACGCAGTTGTCATACCTGACGCACCCACACACACACATGCAAAGAATATAACACATACCCAACAATTTTTATGCAATTGCTTAGGTGACTCTTTTATTGAATTGATTTGCTTATCATGATACATTTTACTTGAGATCCTTATAGGGTGTATTCATTGTCTTTGCAGGACCTTGCTTGGTGGACAGTTTTGGAAGAACAAGCCTAGCTTGGGCTTCCTTGGGGCATGAATCCCATAGGGTGGATACCATGGCATGCACACTAGATGATGATGGTAGCCTTTGGAGGCTTTAGAGACACCATGTATGACCTCACCTATCCCCTACAATCCCAACGTCTTTCCTTTGAAGTTCAAAACGTCACATTTGGAGGGCTTGACGTCACCCTAGGACTAGGCTTTCGAGTGGTGGTGTGGTTGACTTGACACTTGGCACATTTTGAGAGAGGCCTCGGCTTGATGGAGGAGACCCTAGCACATGAGAGGGAGGCATTTGGAGGCCCAACGTTTCACCTCCAATGACTTGCTAGAAGTGTCAAAACGTCACCCTAAAGAGGGTTGACGTCATCTTTAGGGTTTCTTATGTCCAAATTTTAAGTTAAATTTGAATTTAATATTGTAAAGGGGAAAAATAAAGGGAAATATCTCCCTTATTTTGTGGTTTACCCTAACTTAGGTGGGAAAACACTTTTTATAGGATTTGTATAAATAAGGATCATTTCTGTTTCATTTTCATCATAAATCTCCCGTCTTGGAGAGGATACTTAGCTGAATTTGTGCCCCTCTTGTGAAAATTCATTCTCTCTCTCTCTCTTGTGTGTTATGGTTTATCTCTTGTCTTGTGGGGTGAAGTGGTGCACTATCTCTGGGAGGCTTTTTGTCTTGCTTTGGTGGTGAAATACTTGGTAACTAGGGTTTATCTTGGCATGATTTTGGGATTGGTAAGGAAAATTTGCATATTGTTAGTTTTCTTTCTTGTTCCATGGTTGTTATTGGCTAGATCCTTGGAGTAGTATAAGGGCATACACCCTCCACCAATTTTTATCATTGTTGTTTGTTGAAAAGGTTATTGCAAAGGTTGCTAGGAGGAGTAAAAGGGCGTACACCCTCCTAGATTTACCTTGTTCATTTTTACTTTCCATGGGGAGTAAAAGGGCTTACACCCCTAGGGAAATAGTAGATCTAACCTATTACAAGAAGTCTACATAACCCATTTTACAATGCACCAATTTAAATCTGCATTGGAGAAATAAAATACTTGCATTGGAATACGTGATTTTTCGAGATATTGAATTTGTTCAAATTGGATCTTTTCTTAGAGTTATAAGCTTTCTTATGCCCTAAGGGCGTCTTCTTTAGGAAAAAAAAATTTCTAATTTTATAAACTTAAAGCTACATCCATTAGGGCTGCAGAAAACTTTCTTTTTTACTTGTTGCACACTTACGAACCACTGAAATTTACTAGCAAATGTCTATTATTGTTCTATTTCTCATTGCCTATCTTTTTTACAGATTACTTGTTGATTTTTCTGGTTGGATTTTTTTTCTATAGAAATTTTTTTCTTCAGCCACTTGGATGATATAATAACTTGCCAATAACATCTAATAAACATCCCTAATCACCAACAAAATCTCACTTTAATCATTGGAATTTATACTAGTCTTTGCTAGCTTTATTTCTGATATATTGTACTAGATTTGATGGTTAAATTTGCAGCCATTATCATTTTATGTTGCTGATATATATTTCTATAACTGCTGCAAATTTGGGACAGCAAGGTTTCTTGCTTGTTCCCCTTGGTTTAAAGGCTTATATATCCATTATTTTTCTTGGTCCGGGAAGGGATAACAATGTTTTGCAAGTATGTATCACTTGGAAACCATGTGTCCTTATACAAGACTCATTTTCAAGCCTTCCATCATCTCTATCATTGACCTGTAGGGGTTTCACTTATCATATCTCCATCCTCCATCTCAATCCCCCTATGGTCATTCGGGATTCCTCCCTTGTGTAGGATTTATCCTTCACTAAAGTGAGGGGAGGATTTATCTAAGGTGAAAGTGGGTAGACTCTCCCACAATTATCTCCATCTCATGGAGTGGGTCAGGATTTTCCCAACCCGACCCAATCGTCAACTAGATTGACTACTTATTCATCTCATATTTATAGTCAAATAGTGTATTACATTGCTCTATTTAGCTTGATGGTTGATCGACTCGACTTCTTATTCGAATTTTCCCTACAAATGACTAACATGCTACATTGGTCAATTGGTTTAGTCGACTACCTAGCCAAGTCGAGAAATTGACTAGAACCTCCATCAAGTACAGATACTGGAAATATGGTATATAGGGGAATATTTCTAGGTGTTTAGAAGATGGATTAGTCCATCAGTGTTCTTCATAAATCAAGTGGAGAACCATGTCAAAAAATATGAGGTTATTTAAGAAAAAACAAGTATGGAGCCAGAATCTTGTTTTGGCCATAGAAAGAGCAGAAAAGTCTAAATTCAAATGATATTTAAGGGGTAGGTCTGCAGAGAAGAGGACTACATAAGTTCCATTGAGGGTCATTGGCCAATTCTACTCCAAATGTTCCAAAAAAGGTAAATTATTAATTTTTGAAGAACGTGATGGTGCTCCTTGATAGGGGCTTGGTGTTGGAATTATTGCCATTGATGTCAAAGGATTAACGACGTCATTAATTTAATATTACAACATTATAATACACACATACATATATATATATATATATATATATATATATATATATATATATATTAAAAAGGGGTGCATGTGAAAAAGTAGAATGTGAATTGGTGGTTGCAAAGGTCCCATGGGTTTGGGGTATTTTCCCAAACCCAAGGAATGTACCCCTTCACTGATCACAATCCCTCAGGTGTCCCATTCATTTATTAGGGTATCTTTGTTACAAGCAACTAGGAATCTATCAACTGAGAACTCAAGAGAAATGGTTGGTAGAAAAACTATCAGTAAACCAACAGCAAGCACTTGTTGTTTTAGTGCAACTCACATAGGAGTTCACTCTTCAAGACTAAAAACATGGATATTCATTTTTCTAGCTCCAAATCACTCCAATGACACTCCATCTTGCTCTGGAATTCACCCTCCATGGTTGCACCAGCTCAAAGCTCTCTATTTTTGTTTGCTCTCTACCTCCTTTCCATGCACAAAACTTGACTTCCTAAAATTGTTGTCCCCAACCCATACGAATTTCCTTTCTTTGGATTTCCTTTTTCACTCACACTCCTCCCCAAGATGATTGTACTCAACTCCCATGTGCCCAATAAATTTTGGATGTGACCACTCACAGCCACCCTCTTACATGTATTCAAGGATTGGCCTTGGGAAAACTCAATCAGAAATTGGAAGGTTCATATACAATTACCAATTTTAGGAAAATGGGTTAAATTAATATGCATGGGTATTTACCCCTTGGACCTCTCTTGTCCATTATCCTAGACACTCCCCCCTCTTGTGGATTAATCCATCCCCCCATCCTTTTTTTTTCCCCTTAGTAGTTGGAAACACATTTTATTATTAAATCATTGAAGTACAATTCCCATATTACATCGTTTTGGAAGTAACCACACATTATATCTACATAAGCATTAATTAAATCACGGATTATAGTGGGGATGTCACAACAATAATCTTCTACAATTAAAGCTTGAAAAAATGGGACTCTTGTAATACCCCAGTTTCACCCCCTAGTTATAAGTTGTTTATGTACATATGTTATATAGGTTGATGACCCAATTGGTCAATATGTTACTTTGGTCGACTCGATCAACAATTGATTGATTCAACTACTTATTCAACCCATCTATATAATCAATTTATATGTTATAATAGTTGACTACCTAATTAAGTCAACTTTCTGGACGGTGTGGTTTTTTGCCAAAGTGACTGTAATGTTTTAAGGTTGGAGTGCCTATATTGTTTTTGGTTAGATAGCCTCACAATGTAAAATGTATATACTCTCAAATATTAATAAAATGGCATCGCGGTTAGAGACCATAGGACAGAAGAATAAGGGGGGATAGGACACCATGAGAGGGAAAGGGGGATAAGGGTTTAAGGAAAATTCCTAAGCCAAAGAAATAATATAATATTCCTCAAGTTACTCTAAGGTAATATAACCCAAAGTCATAAAGGTGTGATATAATCCTAAGTTATAATGTGATGTCATATTCTAAGTTTCCAAAGTGATGGGATGAGTTCCCAAGTGAATCCACAAGTGGTGGGGGGTTAGTTCTTGGAGTACCACATGTAAAAAGGTTGACATGCATATGTAAGCTTGGTTTCCAATGGAAAAATCATCATTTTGCAGATCATTCAGCTCTTTCCTAGTACATTCTATGAACTAGAGTGGGGTGTGATCCTGGAGAGCCATTGAGACCATGTATACTAGTGAACTTTGTGAATCTTGGGTGGAATTTTGTTTCCAATTATCCTTGTTAATCCTTGGGGAAGGATAAATACCTAGAGAGGGAATTGGGTGGGTAGGATTTCCCAATGTATGATACCTGGAGGGTGCCCAGAAACTCCATTGATGCATTTGGATATATTGGAGCCACAGCTCTGATACTTTTTACTCAACCTGTGTTGGAGCCCTAGAAGGGAAGTGGGACAGTTTGAGGGACTACGATGCAGAGAAGGGGGTACTCTTCATTGGGTTATGCAGGTTGAGGGAAATGAGAGTTGTTGATTGTAATTGTTGTTGGATTTTGGTTCTGTAGTATTCCAGATATAAAATAGTATGCAGAATAGAAATACTTTAGTAAGTAATTGAGGAACAACAATGATATAACCAAAACAATACCAAAATAATACTAGAATAACACCAGAAAAAAAACCTTTATTAATGATAGAAATGTTCACATGCCTCTTCAAGGGGGAAACCTCCAGCAGAGTAGAGCTCTATTAAAATAATCTCAAAGACAAAACTTCTCAAATCCTCTACTCCTATTTATACTAAATAGATATATCCAAAAGAACAATCTAGAGGAATATCCTTCTAGAAGTGGAAGCTTCTATTAAGTCTTCTTACATTTGTATTAATATTTCTTATTGCTAGGCCTTATTAATATTGACCTTTATTACATTGAATGATATTATTCTACCTACGTGAGGGGTTAGGGAGGTTATATCCCTAACATGTCCTCCCCCTTGAAGAACAACCTTTTCCTCAAGGATTAAGATGAGGAAATTGTTGCAAAGTGGTGGTCGTCTCCCAGGTGGCATATTCTAGAGTTGTATCTTTCCATTGGACTAACACATCCTTGATGGTGCACTGACAAAGATGACGCTCTCATTGATCCAAGATGGCTTGTGGTTGCAACCAGATGGAACCTTATTCATCCAGCTCAGGGAGATTGGTTTGATTTTGGCACTTAGTTCCAATCACCTTATTTAAGTAGGAGACATGAAAAACAGGATGGAGCTTGGACTTACTAGGTACAGATAACTGACAGGCCACCAATCCCATGCACTTGAGCATTGTATAAGGACCATAAAATTTGGGAGAAATTTTCAATAGTGTTTAGATTTGAGTGAAGTTTTCTTATAAGGTTGTATTCGAAGAAACACCTCGTCCCCTTCATCAAATTTTCATTCCAAACAACCTTGATCTGCATGTTTCTTCATGCAATTCTGAGCCATGACCAAATTGTCTTTGAGGGCATGAAGAATAGCCTCTCAGATTGTAATATTTTTTCAACCAATTGAACTCTTGAAACCTCGGGCATATATGAGAGAACCGATGGGGGATTTTGTCCATATACTACTTCAAAAGGGGTCATGCAAGTAGTTGTATGGTAAGATGTGTTATACCACCATTCAGCTAGGGGTAACCACTAAGCCCACCGATTTTTCCTCTCAGATGCAAAACACCTCAAATATGTTTCAAAACACTTGTTGACAACTTTCTGGCCATCCATCTAAGGGTAATAGGCAGTGTTAAGATGAAATTGGGTGCCCTATAGCTTGAACAATTCTTGCCAAAAATTGTTGGTGAAAGTGGGATCTTTGTCAAAGACAATAGAATTTGGCATGCCATGAAGCTTGAATATATTATCCATGAAACTTTTATCCACTGTGGATGTGGTGAATGGGTGTTGAAGAGCACAAAAATGAGCATATTTAGAGAGACGATTGACGACCAGCATGATGATGAACTTATTTCTCGATTTAGGTAATCCCACTATGAAATCAATAGAAATATATCACCAAATAGCAGGGGGAATCAAAAGAAGTTGGATTTTACCTTGAGCTTTGACAGTTTCTCCCTTGTTGCATTGGCAGACTTCACATTCAGCCACAAAGGTGTGGACGTCTTGTTTCATACCATCCCAAAAAAAATAACGTTTGAACCGTTCATAGGTTTTGGTAAACCCTAAATTATTGGATGTGGGTGAAGCATGAAGTTCAGAAAGAACCGTGGATTTAATTTGTGATTGCTTGCATAAATACAAACATCCTTTGTAGAGAAACTCTTCATTGTGCCAAGAGTACCTTGGAGAAACTGGATAATTGTGTTGCAATTGGTGGATCATGCTAGAAATTTTGGGGTCTTGCAGCCATTCTCGATGAACAACTTGAGAAACTCTGGTAGAATGAAGGGGAGGGAGGAAAGGGACTTGTCTTCTTCATATTTTTGGGAAAGAGCATCAACCACTACATTTTCCTTTCCCTTATTGTAAATGATCTCATAATCATAGAAAAATATCTTGGTCACCCATTTTTTTTCCTCCGGTGATGAAATCCGTTGTTCCAGAAAATACTTGAGACTCTGATGATCAATTTTGATTTGGAAGAGTTGAACCAATAAATAAGGATGTCAGATATCCATTGCATGTAGAATAGCTAACATTTCCTTTTCATAAATGTATTGGCCCAAATGTCACTCGTAAATATTTTTTCTAGTGAAGGCCAAAGGCATGCCATCTTGCATGAGGACAGCCCCAATTACTTTCTCAGAAGCATCACTTTCCAATATAAATGTCTTTGTGAAGTCTGGAAGTGTTATGATAGGGGTAGAGCACATAGCATATTTCAAGGCTTGGAAGGCATGATCTGCAGCTGAATTCCAAGTGAAATCATTCTTTTTAAAGAGATAAGTGAGAGGAGCTACAATTTTTCCATAATTCTGAACAAAATTCCTATAATATCTCGTTAAACCCAGAAAATGATGCAAGCTCTTAAGATTTTTAGGGTGAGGACAATCCTACATAGCTTCAATTTTCTTATGATCCACCTGAAAGCATCCTTTCTTACAATATGACCCAGGTATTCCACTTTTTAGGCACCAAAGGTACATTTAGATTGTTTGAAGAAAAATTGGTGCTTAGAGAATAGATGGAGAACTTGATTCACATCAGAGAGATGTGATGTCCAAGTTTTACTATAGATGAGAATATCATCAAAGAAAAATAAGACAAAATGGTGGAGAAAAGGACGGAAAACATGATTCATAAGACTTTGGAAAGTGGAGGGAACATTACACGAGCCAAAGGGAATTACCAAGAATTCATAGTGGCCCTCGTGATTTTGAAATGCAGTCTTGGAAATGTCTTCTTCTTTCATACGGATCTGGTGGTAGCCAAAACATAGATCCAGTTTGGTGAAGTACTGAGAACCACTCAATTCATCCAAGAGGTCATCAATTATAGGAATGGGGAATTTTTCTTTGATTGTGAGTTTGTTTAGGGCGTGAAAATCAGGACACATGTGCCAAGTACCTTATTTCTTGAGTATTGTGACCAATGGGGAATAATAGGGGTTGATAGCGGGACAAATAACACCCACTTCTAGCAATTCATGAACAATTTTCTCAATTTCATTTTTCTGGGAAAAGGGATGACGATAAGGGAGAACATTGGGAGGAAGATTGGCTGGTATGAGAGGGATGGAATGATAATGGACTTCATGGGAAGGGGGAATTTCTTTGGGAGTGGTAAAAACAACTTGGTAGTGGGAGATGATATATTGGAGGTTGGGATGCACAGAAGGTGTCTCAAAAGCATAAATTGAGTGGAGTTGGGAAATAATGCCAGAATGACCTTTTTTGAGGAGCTTTTCCATGCAATGGGAACCGATGATATCAAGGGAGCCTGTTGTGATGCCTTGGAACTTATATCGATGTCCCTCCTATTGGAATTTCATGCTTGCGTCCTTAAAATCCATGAGAATGGGACTGAGAGTGCGTAACCATTCAGCACCGAGAACAATGTCACAACCACCCATGTCTATAGAAAACATATGGAATTTCAAGTGATACTGACCAATTTGAAGTTGCACATATTCACATCGTCCCCCACATTTCATGGAACCTCTATTGGCACTCATGATTTGAGAATTATTGACAGAACGGATGTAACAATTGACTTCTTAGGAAATTTTACGATGAATAAAATTATGGGTGCTACCAATAACCACAAGGATGATGACTTTCTTATTTTAATGTAACCAATTAATTTGAGAGTTTGGGGAGTAGAGAAGCTAGTGAGGGAATTAAGTGAAATCATTGGGTTAACTTTCTGGTGGATCAGAGGGTGGGGTCAGATCAGATGGAAGTGGTAGTTCCTCCACAGGTTGAACAACATCCTCTTCATCATAAATATCCTTAGTCAGAGCCAGAAAAATCTCATTTTCCTTAAACTTGTTCCCTGGAAAATATTTGTCATCACAATTATAACAAAGACCCTTGAGTTGATGTTTAGCCATTTCAACCCTTGTTAATTTTTGGATCTTGAGGGGAGTTACAGGAGGGGCATAATTGGTGGGTTTATGGAAAGGGGGAAAGGAAGGTTTGTGGATCTGGGAGGATACAATATGGTGTGCTTCCTTGGCTCGTTGAGTAACTTCCAACCAAGTTTGGGGGTGTGCCATGAGAACATGGGCACGGATTTCATCTTTGAGACCATTGATAAGGCATTCCCTAAAGAAATCATCTGACATGTTATCATTGACAGTCACCCTCATATTGCAAGAGGATAATCCCAGCACCCATCAAATGGGTTTGTAAATGTAGATTAATGATAGAAGGTCAAATGGAAAAAACTCAACATAGCAATGTTTTAACACAGAAAGTATAGGCTAGTATGCATAAGCAAATGAGGTTTTGATTAAATTAAGTTAGTGGTTTAAGGATAAAAGTGAGTAGATGGAAGACTTGGTGAGGAAGGTGGATAGGTTTTCTATAAGCATCGAGCCTTCTAGCAGCTAGGTGAAGAAAAACTCGGTCACAAGAACTTCTTGAACTAAATTTAAAACACTGAAAAACATTTACAGTAGCATTATAATCAAACATCCATTATAACACAGACACAACATCTCATAAGTATCATCCAATAATGAGCATTTAGAGTAATAAGAAGAAAGATAATGAAAAAATGTTGACTTCTATTAATCAAAATATCTCAGATCGCATAAATAAACCAGAGTACAGCTTTGCTTAGTCAAAATATTACAAAATAGGGAGCTCTTCTCAACCATTTGAACCCCCAAATAACATTCTCCTGGTGTATTTATAATAAAAACAATAAACAACAGCTTGATATGTGAGTTGGCATTTCTATCCTTGGATTCTCCAAACAAAACTACTAATCTAACATCTGTACAAGTGGAACTAACAAACTGCTAGAAACATGGAGCATGTTGGAAACAATTCTAACAAGATATAAATGACATTATTTGTTGTTGCTTGGGCGCATCTCCTCTGGTTCCATGTGTCCCCCAAACCTTTGTGTTGAGATCCATTTTCCACATGTTGATCCTTGGTTCCCTCCAAGTCATCAAAGCTAAGAAAAGGCAACGAATTCAAAACTGTTGACTGTAACAGCCAGTTCATAGCATATTTTTTGTAGCGCAATTGGTAGCATATTTTGTAGCACCTGCCTCTGTAAAAGTGTTCTGCAATCGATTATGTAGCGCATTCGGTAGAATATTATGTATCAACCACATGTAAAACTGATCTGCAATAAATTTTAGTAGCGAAATGCCACTTTATGTCTAGCTAGGTGATTCTGTAGTGCTTTCTGTAGTGAATCTGCATAACAGTCTATGTAGATGATTCTATATCATCAGGTGCTACAAAATGTTTTGTGTTTTTCTGTTTCAAGCAATGAACCTCAAAAAACCCAAAAATTCTTAGCAGAAGGGTAAAAGGCCTATATATGCCTTCATTAGGTGAAATTATAATACCTCCCTCAAAACTTCAAGCTACAAAAGTTGATCATCACCAAAAATGGGTTTGTCATCCTTTCCATTTCATTTTCTCAATCTGGCACTTCTCCTTGTTGCAGGAGCACTTCCCTCTGTTGTAGCAGCATTTATTTCTATTGCGGGGGAATTTCTCTCTATTTCATCTTGGGATAGAACATTTAGATTCCTCTGGGCTAGATCATCTTTGAAGGGCTGCAATTCTTCTTTAAGTTTTTTTTTGGGACTGTATGCTTCTATTTTTCCTATACAAAGTCTAAAGTTGCCTATGGAGAGGAAAGAATATTCTTGATATAAACCTATCCAGAACAAGGGTTTTATTATACATGTCCATGAGTTCACTCATATTCCTCCTCTCAGTCAATATTTCTCCCTTCAAAGGGGAAACTTCCTTCCTTGCATCCCTAAGTTGTATGATCAATCTCTTGAAGGTGGGATTATTAGGGGGAGTGTTGATGTTTATGAATGTTGATACTGAGAGGGAGGTGAATCAGTATCAAGTACAATTTAAAAAAAATTTCAACTTATACTTAAACCATTCAATTATATCCAATGAGCAATGAACAATAGTATAAGAGTAACATCAATACACCATGCACAATATATGAGAAGTAATCAATAGTTATTGGTCAAGGGAAGTAATGACTTCCAAAGGTAGCTACAGCTTCCAAATATAAAGGGAGAGATAAACCTCCAAGAGGAAGATACAATCATCCAATATCAAGAGAGAGTTGACCTCTCCATCCTTGCACCATCCTTCCACCCAAGAATATATGAGAGATAATAAAACTTTACATTAAATCATCACCATCAACCAACCATCACATAGAGCTTGATAATGCTTCATGAGACTTCTTCAAATTCTATAATTCTTCAATTCTTGGAATAATATGATCCTATAGATAATATTACTCAATGTATTATCTGAAACTCCTCCAAGTTTCACTCCTTGAATCCTCCCCAAAAAGAAGTTATAGAAAGAATGGTAGACTTTATTCAATTCTGGTTTATTCATGAGAGCGAACTTGTACAAAATGCCCCACGCTCAATATTTAACATTTGATTCTGAAACTATCACACAGGAAACTAAAGTTTGTAATATTTCCATTGAAATTGGTCCCACTTCATTTGGACTCTCTATGAATAAGTTATGATTGTTTTACCTGGAACACATGTTTACTGACTAGCTTCAGGACTGGTCAAAAACCCTATCTTCCACAAAGTGTATCTCCATAATTATAGTGAATCAAGAGCTGAAAATTTTACCACGGGTACCTTGATATGTCTTCTAAATACCATAGTAATTTCACCATCTGAATCGTTCTATAAAACAAGTTATAGCGAAAATGGTAAGATGACCTATAAATAACATACCTTAGAACACATCACCAAAAGACTTCATCCTCCCTTGAAATCCGGTCTTCTTTACTTCTGATTTCCTATGAAATTTGACTTGTGTATAAAATGAATGTATAATGATATTTATTTATACCATTTATGTCACTTCCTTTTAACATTAGGGTCGATATGAAACTTTTTTATTTTGTAATTCTTTTCTTTAATTATCTTCAGGGCCTACATGTACTTCCTTCTTCAATTCACTTTGTCATATTCAAAAATTCATTTATCCTCAACCATGAGGATCCACGTGATGTGCCACCTACCACCGAAAACATCATGATGTATATTATCCATCCATGGGTTTTTTTTCTACATGTACATTGTCCTTCATGTCCAAATACCTTCATCACTCTTGTGGTCCAAAACCAATGACTAGGTTTGACATCAATGACAACAACCAATCTTCCAACAATCTCCCCCTTTGTCATTGATGGAAACACTCATGCTCCCCCTATCATCATGATCCCAATTTCTCTCCCCTTTTGACATAAATGGCAAAGGGTAGAGCTACTTCCTCTGAGTTTAATGAAAAAATATAATTCTCTTATTTGGGGCTACTCCCCCTGAACATGTGGCACTCAATAATACCTCATCCTTATTTTTGGTCTTTGGGACTTTTTCTTCCTTGGAATCCTTTTGCGTCACTTTTTTCTTCTCTATATTCTTCATGTCTAGGATGTATATGTTGTCCAGTCTTCTTATTGCAGTTGCAACCAATCTCCCTGGATTATTTTCTCTGATTTTACATTTTCAGGAGTCAAACGTAAGAGTGTATCCTTGATCACATATTTTGCTGACATTGAGGAGATTATGCTTCATATCTTCAACCAATAGGACTTTTCCTTCTTTTACATTTTCACTTCCAAGCTTTACAGTTCCTTTTCCAAGTATTTTGGTAGATGAGTCATCTCCAAATGAAACATTTCCACCCTTTTTCTTCAAGATGACAAATTTTCTTTGATCTCCAGTCATATGAGATGAGCACCCACTATCTATGAACCATTCATATTATTCTTTGCATTATTTAGCGACCAATGCTATTCGACAATTTTCATTGTGTGGAATTTCTTTCCTTTTCCATGTTGCAGTTGGTATACAGACATTTGGCATACGATTATCTTCCTTCATCTCGCTGCAATCTCGTGCTTTGTGACCAATATTATTGCACTTGTAACATACAATATTTTGATCTATTAATGGGTCAAATGGATTAAAATTTATGTTGATAGGTCTACGAACATTTCCATATCTACTATTTTCACCATTCATGTATCTTGCATAGTTATTCCTTTCGTTGATTCTACAATTGATTGCCTTGTGTCTAAAATTTCCACAAGTATAACAATGTCCAAGAAAGAAATTTTGATACCTGGGAGTAAGTGATCTTCTTTGTGGTGTGGTCCATCTGGGTCCATGGTCTATTCTTCTATAGTTTTCTTCATAATGATTGCTTTCATATCTGATGGGAGAGGATCTTCTTGATGTCTCATTCCTTCTGAATTATAGTCTTCTATCTTGTTGTTCAACTTGTTTTGGAGTGTTGGTTTCATCATTTTCAACTTCCTTCTCTTGTT
>JZKD02S1652983.1:373339-408190 GCA_000966675.3 Picea glauca
TTCACTTTCCTTCATCTCATTATTCCACAATTAAGCATGGGTTCTCTTACTCCACAAAGCATCTTCCCGTGAGGGATTTCACCATAAGGGGACCACTTTGGAGTTCATCCATATTGACTTCTTAATAACAATGAAAAAAAAATAATGAGTCATATTTACATCAAACAATATTGGCTCCATTACCCAAACCTTTGGGCTACGGGTCTTTCTTCAAGGGTTGACATCAATGACAACCAACCTTAATCAACATAAGAGACTAATGGGTAAAAATTAAAACCTAAGGAGAAATTTGACCCATGACAACTTCATGTGATAACACGACATGACCTTCATTTTGAAATCCAAGAGTTCAAATGTGGAAATAAATTATTCCACTGTCTCAAACTGCTTCAACTTGGTCAAACGGCCTAAATGGTGTGATTTAGAATCAAAGCAGTCATAAACTTCTACCAAAAAATGAGTCCAAGCAACATACCCTTGGTGATACATTTTTCTCCATTGCCACCATTGCCATCTTTCTTGATCCAAATGTAGGACACCATAACAAAGCTTGGCTAAATCATCAGTAATTCCATGCAAAGAGAAATAATGTTCCATTTCGATGACCCAAGCTATAGGATCTGAGCCATCAAATTTGTTCACCTCGATTCTGGGAGGGCGGAGGTCTCGAGAAAAGTGGGTAGTATGAGGAACTTGGTAATGGGAAGAGTCATGGTCATCCTGATAAATTCATTGTTCAGAACAGAAAGGGTTATGGGAACATCCCATGAAGTGTTCAATGGTGGCTTTGAGGTCATTAAGGTCTTTGATGTGGGCACATTGGTCCTGGAGAGTCTAAATAGAAGAATTGATTGAGCTAAGGTTGGCATTGATTTTCTTGATGTATTCCTCGTTCTGGAGGTTGTCAGCAACCAATGTATTGAGTTCTTGGGATTGGGTGTTGGCCATTTGGAAAAATGGGTAGGAAAATGGTATAGGGGAAACACAAGGGGTTAAGAAAGGTGCATGGGACCTTTGAGAATAAGGGTGTCAAATGATAGGTACCACTACAATCAGGGAAAAAGGGGGATCCAATGGGATAGGGTCCAAATAAGGGTGTCGAAAAAGGGTCGAGTCCACAAAAAAAAATTGGGTTAAAAATTATAGGTATCACTGGAATCAAGTGAAGAGAGGAACCCAATGGTATAGGTCCCAAATAAGTGTGTCATCAAGACCACTATACTTTTTTTTTTACTCCTACGGAGTTATACTCAAGCCTAAATAATACTGCAGTGAAGAAATGGCCAAATTCTTAACAGAAATAAATGTGCATTAATTTCATAACAAGAATGCAGGAGGCACAGTTGCACAACAATGGATCTTGTCTGTTCTATATTTGTTTATGTCCCAAGGGTTAGGGTATTCAAGGTTTCTACAGATAAGGGTTTTCCCTATGCTATATCTCTTTGATATACGCACGGGGTCTAATAGTAGTACTTGTCCCAATATCTTAGGGCACCAACTAAGGAGGCTAGACCGTGCCCTTAGTCGTACTACCCGACTACCCAGGTATTAGAGAGTATCTTTCTAAGTTTTGTTCTCGGTGGAACTATAGCAGTTAGGTGGTCGATCAGTTTATCTATGAAGGACTTCAGTATATCTAGGTTGATCCATATACATGTTTTGTTTGATGTGCTACCACTCAAAGGGGTACCAACAGGGGTTACAAGGGTGGCAAACAAATGTGCGCTTAAAAACCACTTGTAGTTTTTTCTTGTATGCTTCCATGACCGTGGATTTATGCACCAAACGGAAGATACTTGTATCTTTAAGACGTCGTAATACATATCTACCCTGAAAAAAATTAACCCACAATATTTTTCCAAGGAAAGTGATCTAATACCACTTGTAGTATTCCGGATATAAAATAGTATACAGAACAGAAATATTTTAGCAAGTAATGGAGGAACAACAATGATATAACCATAAAAATACCATAATAATATCATAATAACACTAGAAAGAGCACCTTTATTAATGATATCAATGTTCACTTGCCTCTTCAAGGAGGAAACATCCAGCAGAGTAAATCTCTATTACAATAATCTCCAAGACAAAACTTCTCATATCATCTACTCATATTACTACTAAATATATCTATCCAAAAGAACAATCTAGAGGAAGATCCTTATAGAAGCAGAAGCTTCTATTAGGTCTTTTTACATTTGAATTATTCTTCCTTATTTCCAGGCCTTATTAATATTGGCCTTTATTACATGGAATAATATTATTCTACCTACGTGAGGGGTTATAGAGGTTAGGTCCCTAACATGTACCTTGATCTAAACACTTAGTTGCATTGTTTGTGAGACGTAGTTGGCTTAGGTATCCTTTTCCCTGGTGGATTCATAGCCCTATTTTGGGGGTGACCCACTATTGAGAGAGATAGAACAAAATTTTCTATGACTGGGTGGAAAATCTAAGGTATGCAGCCAATTGGTGATTTCATAAAAGATAAGTTTTATGCTTATGTGTTTTCATATGTTGATAATTATGTGTAACTATATGTGTTAATTAATGTTGATATCCTAGTGAATTTGTTCCACATTATTTTACTATATGATGGTGTTGTTATGCATGGTATTTCTTGTCATTAGGCTTGAATATTTGTATCATATGTAGGGAAAATTATTATACTCTATCAGAGTTTTTAATTATGGAAGTATGAGCTAAGTTGAATGAACAAAAATTTGAAAAGACAACATGTACAGAGGTTGAATCGTAGTGACATATTCCTATAATAAGTGAGTCTGATGTGTGATACGGATTGGTATTAGAGATATGGTTACAACACTAGGGATGTATGAGACAAATGCTAGTTTGAGTCACTATATAGACAAAGTAGTTTGCAAAGGTCTGTATGGAAAAATCTATCCAAAGGATTTAATTGAGAAATTGTGGGTTTAGAATTACCACATGTTGATGAATTTGGTAACAATGAGTTATAGAGGCATAATTCTTTGGTCGAATTAAGTAGCTGCAAAGTGAACCGTGGATAATTTGAGAAAATTCCCAAATTTATGAGCAATTCAGGTTGAATTTGCATTTAGAATCATACCAAGGATGATTAATTGTGTCAATTTTCCAATCACAAAGTTAAGTTTGATCTGGAAGGATGAATTTGGTATTACTTGGACAACCACATGATAGAATTCACAGGGGAGGGGAAACTGTGTCAACAAATGGTGGGACACGTGTCATCCCAACATTCATTTTAGGAACAAATATTTTGTTATCATTCAATCACCTATAGGGATTAAATGAATATGGATTTTCAATTGCGATCAATTTCCACTATGGGACATTTGAAAGGAAAGTTACCTTGTTTATAGTTGACCAGATTGACTACTTATTCAAATTGACTTTATAGTCGACTAGCATATTTCATTGGTAAACCTGAATATTTCATTGGTCAGCTGGAATATTTCATTGGTCAACCTTGTTATCCCCACTTCCTAGGGATAACTAAGGAGATGATGTCTCGAGGCCCACAGATTGCAAATATGGAATACCGAGAGACAGATGGTTGATAGCATCCACTTGCATAGACAGAGGCCCACCTCGCCACCATAGATCTCAGATTCACCATGATGGTATCCCCCATGCCATATTGCTTCCAGAATACATTGGGTCTTTCTTCATGAGGTACAAGACAAGTATTATGGTGAGTGTCATTTCAATATTTGAGGCATTTGAGTCTGTTGCATTTAAAAGCTACTTTTAAATATGTAATGTTTTCTTGGAAGTTATGTTGCTTGCCCTATTTCACCTTCATGGTTGACATTGCGCCCTAGTAAGTGGTCACCCTTAGGGATTTATTTTCTACTGGGAGGTACCCTTGACATGTCATCATGCCACTCTCGATCATACTTACCATTTTCCACACTTCATCCCATCACCTCCTTATATTTTAGGATTTTCGGGTGTACTGACCCAGGAAGGGATTGTCCCACATTTCATGGGAAGAAGGGGCTGAAGAACCAAAGGGAATGTAGCTGGAAAAAGATAAAATCCAAATCATAACCTTCCATATGATATCCCAAAGAGGTCTTAAGAAAAATGAAACGTTTCTCCTAAACAATTTGAAGACCTGCAAAAGAAAACATGTATATATAAATGTCCTACTTATTGAAGGATCTACACAAGTGTGCTACAAGCTATATTATACCCTCAAAGAAATTTGTGTACCTCTCCCTTCAAGTGACACTATGTTCCTTCCCCCCAAGATATATGTTACCCCATAGGGATTACCTAGTTGTTATGGACCTTAATTAATTAATGGCATTAAATGGGCTTGGAAAAAGGATGCATTGAAAATGAAGGTGCATCACACCCTCTACAAAGGTGCCCATAAATGAGACACTATGATCCCTTATATGTCATGAACCCCATCCACTTCATATTCTCCACATGGATTAAAAGGCAGTCCACTTGGGAAACACTCCTTGAATTAGTGAATGATTCACCCCATAGATCACTTTGTCAACCCTCCCGTACCTCAACTTGGCAAGTTGCATAGGGTCTTTGAGCACTTGTTTAATTTGATGAGGTGGTTTTTTATGCACATGCTTAGGTGACTCGTTTATTCATTTGATTTAATTATCATGGTACATTTGAATTCAGATCCTTAGAGGGTGTATTCATTGTCTTTGTAGGACCTTTCTTGGTGGACAGTTTTGGAAGAACAAGCCTAGCTTATACTTCCTTGGGGCATGAAGCCCATAGGGTGGATACCATGGTATGCACACCGAATGATGATGGTAGCCTTTGGAGGCTTGAGAGACACCTTGGAATACCTCACCTAGTCCCTACAAGCCCAACGTCTTGCCTTTGGAGTTCAAAATGTCACATTTGGAGGGCTTGACGTCACCCTAGGGCTAGGTTTTGGAGTGGTGGTGTGGTTGACTAGACACTTGGCACCTTTTGAGAGAGGCCTTGGCTTGATGGAGGAGACCCTAGCACAAGAGAGGGAGGCCTTTGGAGGCCCAACGTTTCACCTCCAAGCTCCAACGACTTGCTAGAAGTGCCAAAATGTCACCCTAAAGAGGGTTGACGTCATCTTTAGGGTTTCTTATGTGCAAATTTTAAGTTAAATATGAATTTAATATTGTAAAGTTGAAAAATAAAGGGAAATGTCCCCTTTATTTTGTGTTTTACCCTAAATTAAGTGGACAAACGCTTTTTATAGGATTTGTATAAATAAGGATCATTTTGATTTCATTTTCCTCATAAATCTCCCATCTTGGAGAGGATACTTAGCTGAAATTTTCACCCCTCTTGGGAAAATTTATTCCCTCTCTCTTGTGCTATGGTTTATCTCTTGTCTTGTGGGGTGAAGTGGTGTGCTAGCTCTTGGAGGATTTTTGTCTTTCTTTGGCGGTGAAATACTTGGTAACTAGGGTTTATCTTGAAATGCTTTTGGAATTTGTAAGGAAAATATGGATATTGTTAGTTTTCTTTATTGTTCCATGGTTTTTATTAGCTAGATCCTTGGAGTAGTATAAGGGCATACACCCTTCACCAATTTTTATAATCTTTGTTTGTTGAAAATTTTATTGCAAAGGTTTCTAGGAGGAGTAAAAGGGCTTAAACCCTCCTAGATTTACCTTGTTGGGTTTTAATTTCCCTAGGGAGTAAAAGGGCTTACACCCCTAGGGAAATAGTATATCTAACTTATTACAAGAAGACTCCATAACCCATTTTACAAGGCACCATTTTAAATTTGCATTGGAGAAATAAAATATTTGCATTGAAATGCGTGATTTTTTGAGATATTGAATTTGTTCAAATTGGAATCTTTTCTTAGTTTTATAATCTTTCTTATGCCCTAAGGGCATCCTCTTTAGGCCAAAAATTTTTATGTTGTTATAAACTTAAAGCTACAGCCATTAGGACTGCAAAAAACTCTCTCTTTTACTTGTTGCACACTTACGAACCACTGAAATTTACTTGCAAACATCTATTATTGTTCTACTGCTCATTGATTATCTTTTTGATGGATTACTTGTTGATTTTTCTGGTTAGATTTTGTTTATGTATAAATTGTTTGCTACATACACTTGGTTGCTATACTAACTTGCTAATAACATCTAGTAAGCATCCCTAATCACCACCAAAATGTCACTTTAATCATTGGAAGTTAGACTAGTCTTTGCTAGATTTATTTTTGATATCTTGTACTAGATTTTGATGGTTAAATTTGTAGCCATTATCATTTTATGTTGCTGATATATATTTATATAACTGCTGCAATTTTGGGACAGCAAGGTTTCTTGCTTGCTCTCCTTGGTTTAAAGGATTATATATCCATTATGTGTCTTGTTCCAGATAGGGATAACAATGTTTTGCAAGTATCTATCACTTGGAAACCGTGTGTCCTTCTACAAGACTCATTTTCAAGCCTTCCATCATCTTTATCATTGACCTATAGGGGTTTAACTTATCATCTCTCCATCCTTCATCTCAATCCCACTATGGTCACCTAGGATTCCTCCCTTGTGTAGGATTTCTCCTTCACAAAAGTGAGGGGAGGATTTATCGAAGGTGAAAGTGGGTAGACTCTCCCACAATTATCTCCATATTTTGGATTGGGTCGAGATTTTCCCAACCTACAGTTTGTGCAATAACAAACCCAACCCAATGGTCAACTAACTAGAATACTTAGTCAACTCGTATGTATAGTCAACTAGCATATTACATTGCCCAATTTAACTTGATGGTTGATCAACTCAACTTCTTATTCGAATTGTCCCTACAGTTGACTAACATGCTACATTGGTCAATTGGTTTATTCGACTACCTAGCGTAGTCAAGCAATCGAATAGAACCTCCATCAAGTACAACTACTAGAAATATGGTATAGAGGGGAATATGTCTGGGGGTTTAGAAGATTGATTATTCCATCATTTTTCTTCATAAATCAAGTGGAGAACCATGTCAACAAAGATGAGGTTATTTAAGAAAAAACAAGTATGGAGCCATAATCTTGTTTTGGCCATAGAAAGAGCAGAAAAGTCTAGATTCAAAAGAGATTTTGCAGAGATTGAGGAGAGATATTGGTAACATGTGCTAAAAATATTAGATGTTGGATCACTATAGTTTCTGATATATGATCTACGGAAGTTGGGGTTTCTAAGTGGTCCTAAGACTAGTTTCAAACATGTTAGTTTGACATTTTCAATATAACTTATTTTCTGGGACTTTTCAAACTATAGAAATTTTAGAGAGTAAAGGAGACATGAAGAAGTACATCAAGTAAAAATCTAATAATTAGACTTGAAAAATTGGATACATGATGTTGTACAAGTTCGTTCTTGGGAAGAGACCCAAAACAACAAGCCTTGGGAAATTTTCCATTTGGAAATTCAAATTTTAGTTAGACCTGGTAAAGGAAGAAGTTGTGAGAAGACCTGGTGAAGGAAGAATCAGTGAGTAGACCTGGTAAATGAAAAATTAGCAAGCAGAACTGGTGAAGGAAGAAAGAGCAATCAAACTAAGAGAAGGTTGGTGTATCTCAAATATTGGTGTCTCTTGCTAATTTGTTGCTTAGTGGTGTGGATTGGTGTCTCCAGTAGATTGGTGTCTATGAATATATGTAAGATAGTAGTGTCTCTTGCTAAGTTGGTGCTTAGTGGTGAGGATTTTTGTCTCCAGTAGATTGGTGTCTACGAAGATCTGAAAGAGATTGGTGTCTCTTGCTAAGTTGGTGCTTAGAAATGGGGATTGGTATCTCTAATAGATTGGTTTCTACAAATATATGCAAGATTAGGTTGCTTCCTACCAGGATTTGTATGAGTGGGATTGGTGTATCTACTAGGTTGATGCCTATTTTTGATGATTACAGATGTGTGAGACATCATCCAAGACATAGATTGAGTGAGTTGTCCTATGAGGAAGCCCATGAGTTGGGCGTGCCCATGAGATGGGTGTGTTGTTCCTCTCTGAGACGGAGACGGAATGTTGTGTTCCCCTGTGTGCGGTGAGGAAGCCAATGAGTTGGATGTGCCCATGAGATGGGTGTGTGGTTCATCTCTGATATGGAAATGGAACATTGTGTGCCCATGTGTGGGGTGAGGAAGCCCATGAGTTGGGTGTGTCCTTCTCTCTGAGACAAAGATGAAATGATGTATTTTTCTCCTCTGTGTAGAGAGTTGAGACATTGTGGTACTCCAGATGATTCTCCTGTGAGACGTTGTGATATAGATATCTGCTGAGTAGGAATTCACTATGGATGGGCATAGGTGGACGTGATCCTAGTGGTTGAGCACAAGTGAGTGTGTGTCAAGATAATTCTCTTGTGAGACGTAGTGAGATAGAGATTTGTTGACTTGGACGTCCCTGTGGCTGAGAACAAGTAGATGTGCCCCTAGTGGTTGAGCACTAGTGGGTGTATGAGAACCCTTGTTATATTTTCTAAGAGTCAGAATTACCTGTAACCCTAATTGTGATGTAAAGGGTACAGGTCAGCCCCACCATAAAGTAAAAAATAATTAATATGGTAATTATTAATTATATTTTGAGTTATTAAGGTCGGCCCTATTGTGCCAATAAACACTTCATTTGATGTGATAAGTCTTGTATAAATAAAGGTGAATCCCCATTGAGGAAACACACTTAACATTGTGTCGTCTCATAATTTCAAAATTTATGGTCTGAAATTATGAGAATTACAGCACCCTCTTGTGTGCTAGGTTTGGTGATGGTGTGGGAGGTATTTCTCTTGAAGAATATAGCAAAGGATTGTGCATGGTTATTCTTCTTGTGATCTTGGTTTACTGCAGTATTTATGGTTCAAGTAAAATATAAACAAAAAATTTAAATTAAAAGCATGGGCCACAACTGGTGAGAAATTCAACATGGTATCAGAGAAGACTTGAAGAATATCATTGCACATCAAGGTTGAAGGAAGGTTGTAAATATCTATTGTAGGTGTAAAGGGAAGAGGGTTGGACCTCTCTTTAAAATTATGTGGTAAAGGTTGAGGCTAGACCCCTCTTAAATCCATGGTGAAGGTTTATGTTGACCACAGGCTTAGCTGAGCCCTGTTGAAGACCTTAGAAGGAGACAGCAGCAAGGGAGAGGCCCCTCTAAGGCTACCGTAGAAGACCCTAACAACAGACCCATAATGAGGAAAAGGTCGGACCTTTCTGAGATGAATTTTGAGGCTGCCATAGCCAGAAGAACCCCTATAACAGGTACCCTAAAACAGTAGACCTACAGGAGGAGGAGGATCAAGTCGAGGTTGCTAGAAGAGCAAAGTTTTGTGGGAAGTAAAGTGAAGGCTATTAGGCATGTTCTTGCTATAGAAAATCACAGACTTGGAGGTTCTTTAGCCTTGTTTAGTAGAAGATCTCAATCCATAGACTATAGATATCAAGTTACATATGTCTATGTTGTATTTAAGAGAACCTTCATATTGGCAATGTATTGCATCTGTCTTGTAGTTATATAAAATGTGTCTGGTAAATATTATTAGAAGTGACAGGACAAATATTGAATGTGAAAAATTGTTGAGTTGGGAGAACCTTTTGGTATTTCTTGTCACCATGTTTTGTTTTTGAATGTTGGTTCTAAACCTTCAAGTTATTTGTGCCATACTCCAATGGAATTACATAAATTTGAAGCTGGTGAGATTTTAAATGCTAGGAGATATATTGATTTTCCATTATGGAATGCTTACAATCAATGATCATGAAGTCTGATGTAAAGGTTGAGATTTTGGTTTTTGATACTATGTCAAATGCACATAGATTGTGCTTTTGGGGGACCTTCTCGGAATTTCTATGCAATTTTTAGCATGTCTCTAGCCTCACTGATGAGCTCAACAGCAAACCAATTTTTTGCTAAGATGTTTGGAGTTGCAAGACCTGTAAACTTAAATGCCACTATTTAGTCAATTGTTATTAGGTTTTCATCTCTTCATAATGGTGCATGGAGTCCCCTCATTTGTAGTTTTGAGAACCTTCACGGTGACAAGAGATCAAGAATATTTTGAAATGATGTTAAAGGTGCTACATGTAAATGGCAATATGCTCCTCCCTGTGGAAATAGCAGGTCGTGTGCTTGAGCTTATATTATGTTTGGACCAACACTAGGCTCATCATCACTTAACTTAATTGATTACCTTCTTAACTAATGTCACTCCAAGTACAATTGATTATGTCAAAGAGATTCCTTGAATGGATGAGTGATTCAATAGAAAATTCCTTGAGCACACTCGTGACAATGCTTTCCAACTAAATTTGCAAATGGGTGTGATCCAAAGTGAGAGGTGAAGATACGAGGCCAGGTGATAATTTTGGTGAGCTATGAAGATGATGTGATAGATGACACATTTGAAAAAGTATCAAACATAAGGTACTGTCCAAATAATGAAAGCTTGGAGGCAGTTGATGTGAGAGGTACGTTGCAGACTTCAAGAATGATCCTTGATGTAGCTTTTGAAACATGTGCTATAAGTACACATTATTCAAGAAGACTAGACTTGCAGCTAGTAATGTGAAAAGAAAGCAACATTAGCCACCCCAAGAGAAGTCTAGGAATATCATTGCTCGTCATGACATTGACAAATAAGAAGAATATCCATTGGTGTACACTCTCAGGTATGCACTTGTATATATTATTTGCATCATTGTCATGAGGGTACTTACAGTAGGAAGGAACCCTTGGTGCAATCATGGATCTAGAGGGATCTCAGTGCATTCAGAGGAACAACACACTGGAAGTGAAGACTCCAGGTCTTATTGTTTTTAATTAACATGCCTCTAGCCTACATTTCTAAGGTTGATACATTACAAGGAGGTATTGTAGCTGTGACAATAATCCTTAAATTGTTTTGATTCTAGAGATGTACTCATGAATATCCTCTAGGAGATATTCTTGTCTTGTTTCCTTTCATTTTTCTCCTTGTTCCAGGAAAGTTAACAACAAAGGAATATGGTTATCCTTCAGAATTCAAAGGGAGTCAAAACTATTTGAGAAGAAGGAAAAGACAATACCTTGTCTCCTTCAGTAGTTCAGAGGGAGACAGTTATTGATCCAGTTAATCCAATTGATATTCCCAGAAACATTCCAGTAGGCCATGAAATGTTGGTCTAAGCTCGACAAACTCTGAAAGGGGTAGAGGGACATGCAGTTGATGGAAGTGTCGATAAATACAAAGCGATATTCGTAGCCAAACTATTCCCACAAACAAGAGTAAGTTGTCTATGATGAGACATTTGATCCAGTATCCCGATGCACTTCCATATGTACTATCATATATGAGTTGGAAACTACATCAAATGGATGTAAAGACATCATTTCTCAATGGTGAGATTGAAGAATAAGTTTACATCGAGTAGGCAGAAGGATTCGTGATATACGACGAGAAATATCATGTGTAGAGGTTGAAGAAAGCCATGTGTGGACTAAAGAAGACACCTCATGCTTGGTACGAGAATATGAATGGATTCTTGATGATTTTGGGTTTCAGCAAGAGTGTTGTTGATCCAAACCTATATTGTTACATTGTTGGTGATGAGAGCATGATTTTGGGAAGCCTTGTTGTTGGATACAAGAAAGGTTTGACTTCTAATTTCGAGATGAAGTATCCCGGTATGATGCACTACTTCTTGGGACAAGAAGTATGGAAGAGGACTGATGAGATTTTCTTGAGTCAAGGAAAATATACAGTGGGGATATTAAAGAAGTTTAGTATGAAAGAATGAAAATCCATGCCTACATCGATGGCAATGGATTTGAAGAAAATGAATGATGATGATTCATACAAGATTGATCCACAGCTAATTGGATCACTAATGTATCCGATTAACACCAGACCCGATATATGTTATGCAGTGAATATACTTAGTCAATTCATAATTCAGTCGAGACATACTTACTAGATAGTAGCAAAACATGTATTGAGATATCTATGAGGCATAGTTGGATATGGCATGAGATATGCCTCCAGTGTAGACTTGAGTTTGCAGAGATATGTCGATTGGGAAAGGAAGCGCAGTGGACTAGAATAGCACGTATGTTTGTTGTTTTACCTTAGGGTCTACCATGGTTTCCTGGTGTAGCAGGAAACAAAGATCTATGGTTTGTGTACCGCAGAAGCAGAGTATATAGCATTGAGTGTGGTAGTCCTCGAAGCAATGTGGCTTCGCAAACTTCTGACAGATTTATTTCATAATGAGATGGATATTATTAATATTGTGATAACCAAAGCTATGTGAAGCTCTCTGAGAACCCTATGTTTCATCGAAACACATTGAGATAAAATATCATTATACCAGAGACATGGTGTCGAGGAAAGCAGTACACGTGCAGTACCCTCCTACACATGAGAAGATTGCATATATATTCACCAAACCGCTTGCTAAGATGAAGTTTGAGTACTTCCGTGAGAGACTTGGCCTGGTGAAGATTACCTCCCCAGCTGAGAGGGAGTGTTGATGATTACAGCCAATATGAAGTTCAAGTACTTCCGTGAGAGACTTGTCATGGTATAGAATGCTTCCCTAGCTGAGAGGGAGTGTTGATGATTACAGTTGCGTGAGACATCCTCCAGGACACAGACTGAGTGATTAAGCCTGTGAGGAAGCCCATGAGTTGGGTGTGCCCATGAGTTGGGTGTGTTGTTCCTCTCTGAGATGGAGATGGAATGTTGTGTGCCTCTGTGTGGAGTGAGGAATACCATGAGTTGGGTGTGCCCATGAGATGGGTGTGTGGTTCCTCTCTGAGACAGAGATGGAACATTGTGTGCCCCTGTGTGGGGCGAGGAATCCCATGAGTTGGGTGTGTCGTTCTCTCTGAGATGGAGATGAAACAATGTACTGTTAACCTCTATGTAGAGAGTTGAGACGATGTGGTACTCCATATGATTCTCATGTGAGACGTTGTGAGATAGAGATCTGTTGAGTAAGACGTCATTGTGGATGATCACACGTGGACATGATCCTAGTGGTTGAGCACTAGTGAGTGTGTGTCTAGATAATTGTCCTATGAGACACAGTGAGATAGAGATCCATTGACTTGGACGTCTCTATGGCTGAGCATAGATAGATGTGCCCCTAGTGGTTGATCACTAGTGGTTATATGAGATCCCTTGCTATATTGTCTAAGAGTCGAAATTACCTGTAACCCTAATTGTGATGTAAAGGGTACAGGTTGGCCCCACCATAAAGTAAAAGATAATTAATATGGTAATTATTAATTATATTTTGAGTTATTAAGGTCGGCCCTATTGTGCCAATAGACACATCATTTGATGTGATAATTCTTGTATAAATAAAGGTGAATCCCCATTGAGAAAACACACTTAACATTGTGTCATCTTGATTTCAGAAGTTATGGTCTAAAATTATGATAATTACAGCACCCTCTTGTGTGCTAGGTTTGGTGATGGTGTGGGAGGTCTTTCTCTTGAAGAATATAGAAAAGGATTGGTTGGGTTTTCTTCCCTTGTTGAGAAGCGTTTCCCAGGATACTTCTTTTGTTCTTGTGCATGGTTATTCTTCTTGTGATCTTGGTTTACTGCAGTAGTTATGGTTCAAGTAAAATATAAAAAGAAAATTTAAATTAAATGTATGAGCCACAACTGAGGAGAAATTCAACACCTATAAATATTTGTAACATTAGGTTGGTGCCTACAAATAATTTTAAAGAAAATTTGTGTGGTTTTCTCTCAAAAGAGTTTCCACAGAAATCTTGTGTTCCATGTTCTACAATTAATATTGATTGTTTTCTTATGGTTAATGAATTTTTAAAAAGGTAAAAAATAGTCTTACATTGATTCACCCCCCCCCCTCTTAGTATAAGTGTGTGCTCAACAATTTGTATCAAATAAAGTTATGTTGGAAACAATCTAACCACTCAAAGGTAGATCTTGGGAGCACATATGGTTGGTTAAGAAAGTTTCTCCATAAACAGGGCTCTGTTGTTTGACAAAACAAACTATGATTTATGGAGCATAATGATATGAACATATCTAATGGTCCTTGAGTTCGATATTTGGAAATCAATCATGACTAGTCATTCATCCCCAAAAAATCCCCCAACCGATGTGGTCGAGAAGAATCCTAGTGAAGATAATGCAAAAGCTAAGAATTCTATATTGTGCAATCTATCATAATCAAAGTTTGCCAAGGTGATGCATTGTGGATTTGTTTGACCAGTTGAAAGGTTCAAGAATATTTTCCAAGATTTACCTAAGATAAGGCTATTATCAAGTGAAGATAAAAGAAGAATACATTAGTAAGATAGCATTCAGGACAAGGTATGGGCATTATGAATTCATAGTAGTGCCATTTGGGCTATCAAATGCACCAGCAGTATTTATGTTCCTGATGAATGGAGTGTTCAGGGAATACCTAGACAAGTTTGTAATTATGTTCCTAGATGTTATATTCATCTACTCTAAGTCAGAAGAGGAACATGTGCAACATTTAATAATGGTGTTGCAAGTTTTAGGAGAACATAAATTGTATTCTAAGCTAAGTAAGTGCATATTTTATCAAAATAATATTCACTACTTGGGGCATATAATTTCATCAGAAGAGGTAGCAATGGATCCTGAGAAGATAGAGGCCATTAGAGGATGGTCAGCACCAATAAATGTCATGAAGGTTAGATCATTCATGGGTCTTTTCGGTTATTATCAAAGATTCATAAAAGGGTTTTCAAAGATTGCAAGCCCAATCACTTCTTTGTGAAAGAAGGGAGTGAAATTTGAATGGACTTCCAAGTGTGAAGAAAGCTTTCAGCAGCTAAAAGAGATACTGACAAGTGCACCAATATTGAAGATTGCATATCCAGCTGAATATTTTGTGGTGTGCATAGATGTGTGCAAGGAAGGACTTGGTAGAGTCCTCAATCAAAGGTATCATGTGTTGTGCTATGAGTCTAGAAAACTAAAAGAGCATGAAAGGAATTATATTACACATGACTTAGAATTAGAAGCCAGTGTACATGCATTAAAAATGCGAAGACATTACCTCATGGGGAATAAATTTGAGCTAATGACGGACCATTGTGGTTTGAAGAATTTGCTTGGATAGCCAACACTAAATGCCAGACAAACTAGATGGCTGGAATTTCTGAGTGAGTATGACTTTGAGATTAAGAACATCAAAAGAAAGGAAACTCAAGTGGTTAATGCCCTCAGAAGGAGAGCACATGAGAAGCATATTGCAGCCATTAGCATGTACAGAATTGATCTGAAAGATAAAATTATTGCAACATCAAATTTAGGTCAACATTATCTAAAAATAAAAGAAACATTACAGCAAGGTAATTTTCAGCAGAATGTTTTTTTTTTTTTTTACAAGAACTAAAAATATATATTAATCAAAAATGAGTGGTCGTAACACATAGAGAAGTACAAAAAATCCATCAATGTTTTACATCTGATTCCTCCTCCATGATGGACTTGCTACTATCCTATATTCTTCAGTATCATCATGGTTTTTACTAAAATTTAGTATATTCCAAAAATTCTGAGTATATATACAATAAAAAACTTCTAATATGCATATTGTTCTACAAAACATTAACTACTCGAATGATTGGTTTGATTTGTGTCTTATTCTTCCATAGCTTATTCTTGTGTTGACTGATTCATATCAATTCCTGAGAAAGTTGTTGTTGGAGATGATTCACTCTTGGAGGGGGAATCCACTAGCATTGGAAGAGATGGCATCCTTTAAAGTTGTATTTGTTCCACCGAGCTTCCTATTGCATCCAATTCATCATGTTGTTGTCTCGTTGCTTCTCTCTAGTGAATGATGATTTCTATAATTTGATTGAACTAAGCTAATAGAGAATGATAATCCATCTGCAATTGTATGAATTCCTACTCTAAGACTTCAACTACAGTGATCAATGCCTGCAAATTTTCATTCCTTTGTGTCATTGCCTCTGCATTGACCTCTGTTTTTTTCTTGCATCTCTTGGAAAGTGATTTCTCACAATGCCTTTTGTGAACCAGACTCCTTTGACTAAGAGTCACCACCAGAGACCAGTACTCTAGAATCATTATCGACGGAGTGTCATCCCTTTTCCCTTGTCCCTTCCTCTTGACCTTGATTCAAAGTGTTTGTCTCCACCTATGCTAATCATAATTAGACCTGGCTTTACGCTTGTATTGCATGTGAATTCGTAACGGCATCACAAGCCATTTATAACCTCCACCTCTTGTCTCAATTTCAACATCCAATTGTCTAAGGATATGGACAAGTACTACCACCTCAAAGCAAAGCATGTCATCATGAATCTTCCTATCTATGCTCCTATGTGAGTTAAATCTTCCATTCAGCCTCATGATTTCACTCCACCATAACAGTTGTACGATCCCTTTTTTAATGTTCATATCCATCGTTACCAAACTGCCTTCCATTGAACTTGGAGGGATCGTAGACCCATAATACCTTCTATACACAAGCATAGCAGACACATAAGAGGGAAGGTTATGTATGTCATGGGTTTGAATTGGGATATTTCATACGAAGCGTATTTCTTGTGACATCACCCGGATTTTGAGTTGACACCCATAGATCATGAACCTTGTAGGTATGATGATTAATTAATTAAGGGATGTAATGATGGGACAAATTCCCATTGATTATAATTATTCATTTTTCCAATATGATTGTTGATTTGGCATGTGAGTCAGCCAAGCTATTGTTCTCCTTTCTGACATGAAAAAAAAAAAGATACTTTATGGATACTTGATATTTCAAAATAGATTTTTTTATAATATTTTCTCTGACTATAGTTCTGAGGTTTTCCTTTAATCGAACTTCTTGTGGTGTTTTTAAAATTACCCACTATGTTTAAATATTGTAGTTATAAATTTTTGGCTAACTTAATTATGTTTAGAAGGGCATACTCTTCTACCTGATTGTTTTTCGCTTGTCCCAAAATCCATGCATAGCTCAATTCTTGATTTCCTCTCAGGTCAATTATAACCCCTCATGCTCATGTCACTCCTAGAAGAAATTTAATTATTATGAACTAAAAGAAGATGAAATTCTCATGTACAAGGGAAAAGTATATGTGTYGAATTCCAATGAGCTAAAAAATGCAGTGTTGAATGAAATGAACAATGTGCTATATGTCGGGCACCCAGGATATCAAAATACAATTGCAGTTGTTAGAATCCAATATTTTTGGCCCTGGATGAAGAAAGAAGTGGCTAATTACATAGTAAGATGTCTAGAGTGCTAGAAAGTGAAGATTGAACATAGAMATCCAGTAGGGCTACTACAACCATTTCCCATTCCAGAATGGAAGTGGGAAGTTGTCATAATGGATTTTATTACTAAGTTTCCCAAAATAATGAAGCAGCATGATTCCATCATGGTGGTGGTTGATAAATTGACTAAGGTTGTGCATTTTATTCTAGTGAAGACTACACATAAGGCAACAAATATTGCAGAGATCTACATGAAAGAATTTTTCAAGCTACATGGAGTGCCTAAGGAAATAGTTTCAGACAAAAATCCAAAGTTCACATCCAATTTTTGGAAATTTTTGTTCAAAGGTTTTGGGACAAATCCAAATCTTACTACAGTGTATCACCCATAGTCAGATGGGAAAACAGAGAGGACTAACAGAATAATTGAGGACATGGTTAGAATGTATGTGATGGATCAAACATCAAAGTGAGAAGATTACATCCACTTAGTGGAATTTTCTCACAACAATTGGGATTAGGCCTCATTAAAAATGAGTCGGTTTGAAGCATTGTATGGCAGAAAGTGTAAAACACCAATGAGTTGGGATAATCCAACAGACATAGTGGTTATTGGGTCAGATTTGTTGAAGGAAATGGAAGAGAAGATGGCAAAGATCAAGCATAATTTAAAGACTTCCCAGGATAGGGAGAAAATTTATGCAAACAAGAAGAGAGTTTTAGAGATTTCAAAGTGGGAGAACATGTGTTTTTAAAACAGAAGGTGAAAAGAAGTTCACTAAGATTAGGAAGTTACCCAAAGTTGGCAGCAAGATATTTTGGACCTTTTGAAATATTAGAAAATATAGGGTCAGTTGAATGCATGCTATCATTTCATACATCCATGAGAGTGAATAATGTATTCTACATATTATTATTAAAGAAATATGTGCCTGACCCTAACCACATAATTGATTGGAATGTGATCTTGATGGAGCATGAAGGGGATTTCTAAGTGGAACCAGTACGCGTCCTTGACCAGAAATTCAAAGTGCCTAGGAAAAAATACATAGGGCTAGTAAAGGTTCAATGGACCTATTACAGTCCTAAATATGCTACATGGGAACATGAAGAAAATATGTGGGAGGAATACTCATAAATTTTTGTCAATTTTGAAGAGAACAGAATGCAAGACTCCATTTTAAGTAGCTAGAGTTCTAGAACTACATCTTGGAGTCATATCCAACCTGTGTTGGGGAACTTGATAAAAGAATGGCATATTCCTTGGGTTATCCCTAATAAACAAATGGTGCATTCCTTAGGTATGTGGGTTGAGAGGAACATGAAATTTTGGTTGGAAGTGCTACTGGAGTTGTAAAATTGCAAAAATTTATTCTCTTAAAGTATTGTGATATAAATTTGAATATATATGTATATAGGCATAGTGTGCATCGAGGACAACGCAAAATTGTAGGGGAGGGGGGATGTAACATCCCCACTATAATCCCCATTTTAATTAATTCTTAATGTGGATATAACATGTGGCTACGGCCAAAGCGATGTATATGTGAAAT
Organism: Picea glauca; assembly: GCA_000966675.3. Taxonomy (NCBI): domain Eukaryota; kingdom Viridiplantae; phylum Streptophyta; class Pinopsida; order Pinales; family Pinaceae; genus Picea; species Picea glauca. The sequence continues at coordinate 392,111 of JZKD02S1652983.1, forward strand.
GTATTTCTAAGTTTAATAATAAAATGTGATGCCATATGCTAAGGGGATATGGAAAGATATGGGGGCTGAATAAATCCACAAGAGAGAGGAGGGTCTAGGAGAATGTCTAAGAGAGGGGTCCAAGGGGGGGATTACACATGTCTATTTATTCAACCCACATTTCCTAAATTTTATTATTACTATATATTTAACTCTATCTTCTGATTGAGTGTTCCCTAAGCCAATGAATGAATGTATGTAAGAGGGTGCATATGAGAAGTCACATCCCATAGTTATTGGTAGCATGGGGGTTGAGTACAATCATCTTAGGGAAGTGTGTGAGTCAAGCAAGCAAGCCAAAGGAGAGGAAATTGTATGGGATGTGATAGCATTTTTTGGAAAGTCAATTTGTATGCATGAGGAACAAGTAGAGAGAAGAAAGGAAAGATTGGATATAGAGGATCCATGGAGGGATAATTATAGAGCATGCTAGAGAATTTGGAGCATTTTGGAGATGAATATTGAAGATCTAGGTTGTCAGGACTGAAGAGTGAACTACTGTGTGAGCTTCACTTTAACAGCAAGTGTTTGTTGGTAGTTTTCCTAGTAGTTAGTTCCCTTGAGTTACCAGCTAAGAGATTCATGGTTACCTGTGCCAGAGAAACCCTGATAAATGAATGGGACACTCAAGGGATTGAGATCAATGAAGAGGAACATTATTTGGGTTGGCGGGTCGAAAGGAAGAGAGTTGGTGGAAAATCGAGATAGTTGTAAGAGAATATCGATGGGTTGTGGGAGTTATGAGCTATGAGTGGACAGTGAGAGACCACCCTCTTTTTTGGATTACTAACCTTGGCTCACGGGTGACTTGTTGTTGAGATTTGGAACAACAAGTCTATGGTTGGGTGGAACACCTGTCCCAAGCATCCAGTTGCATAATTGTTTATAAAAAGACAAGTGTTTTATCTTGTTTTATGTTTGTATTATGATTGTATTTGTTGTGCATGAATTCTATGTAAAAKACTGATATATATGTTATTGTATTTTAGTTACTAGTGGCATTTCATGTATTTTTTTAGCATGCTATAGATGCATCTAATTAATGGTAGTAGAAAACAGTTAAATCTATATGTAATTCATAGCCGATAAGATACAAGAAAATTGTTAGTTGGCATAAATTTTAATTTTTATGAGTATTTCGCACAGTAGTGTTCCTCGGTTGGGCTAGGGGACATTACACCTTGCCATTGATAACAATGTACACCTCTTTTACTAAGTTTGCTTGATTTGAAAAATTGTATGTTGTGATATTGTTCCCCTTAAAACATGATAAAATTGCACACTAGAGAATGATTTTGAAGCTTGATTTATCCTCTCTATAACACAAGCCAAGAGAGTATTAAGTGGAATGGAGTTCAAAACCATATGCCTAATAAAAATTTAGGAATTCCCCCACCACTATCAAATTATGAATTCAAAGATTGATGGAAATTTTCAAGCCTTGCAAAAGCGCATGCTTTAGCGTAGTTATTAGTGGATGTGCCAAGACCCTAAGCAGATGAAGATTATATTGTTCATTTGGGGTTTGTCATAACCCCACCTGCACCTACCACACCAGATCCAAGGAAAGTATTGTTTCTATTGAATGAATAGCACATTTTGATACGAATGCACCATGCATGCATTGCACAAAAGCACAAAGCAATAACACATAACAACAAATGCAAAAAAAAGGCCACATAGCAAAAAAACCAGACATAAAAAAATGGCATCGATACATATCAAACATTGCAACAAAGATCTCTATTGTCTATTGTTGGCCCTTGACCAAGTTTTGGGGGTTTCTTGGTCATGTTGACCTATTTTGGGACTTCGACAGCTTGTCGAAGGAGGAGCGCAAGACGAAGCGGAGATCATGGGATCTCGACCCCCTTTTGGGCCTCTTTTTGGGTTTTTGGGAATATGTAACGGGAAAGGGATGTTGGCCCATGGATTTACCCATGTTTAGGAAATTTTTGTATATATAAATAGATGCCTAGGCTAGGAAGAAAAGGGGGAGACGAATGAAAGGCTAAGTGCTAGACCTAAGTGATGTGAATGTATGCTAAGTGCAAGTAGGGTTTTTGGATGCTTTGTGCATGATTGTAAGAGACTTGCAGAGCTAAGTGCTAGTAGTTGTGACAGATTGTGAAAGGCTTAGTGTTGTAACGCAAGGAAGAAGGATCTAGCGAGCTGCACATATCTTTTTCCCTGTGTGAAGTGAGGGTTTTGAGGATTTTTGCTGTAACAGATTGACTGAAGGCAATAAAGAAGAAGAGTTGGTGGACGTAGCCCCAGGAGAGGGGTGAACCACGTAAACACTGTGTTATCTTGCTTGGTCCTTGTTTGAATGTGTTTATGTCTTCTTTTCTTAGTGCTTTGAGATGATTAGATAGATCTGCTTATGCTTAGTGCTAATGATGTATAGAATGTTAGATCTAATGTATATGAATATGCTCAGTGCTTGATCGGTTACGTCTAACCTATTTACTTATGCTAAGTGATTGTATACAATATATTAGTGTGGATACTGTGAAGCTCTGTTTTATTAGCGAAGTAGATTATGATTGCAAGTTAAGGAACTGAAGGTGCTAAATGCTTTATTAAGTAATACAATCACAGATCTGTGTCCCAACTAAGGTTGCAGACACTTGAGTCCTGCAACCACCCCTGCCTCTACCTCGGGTGAGACTTCATTTGCTTCGCAAGTGTTGTCGAAAGGGCTGGTAGTTAGGGTTTTGTTGGTGCGTTGTTGTAGTGTTGAACCCTGGGTCTGACCCTGTGCCAACAAATGGTTTCGTTGTCGGGACCTGAAACTGTGATTGCTGGGAAATGAGAAAGAGGAAGCTCTGTGCAAAGATTCATCTTGAAATTGCGAAAACTGAGCGTAGATCTATGCCCTAGTGTGCAGTATTTTACTTTACCTATGAAGCTTTGTGCTAAAGAGAGAAGGCAATATCTGAAGGAAAGAAGATTGATCTAAAAAAAGGAGGTTGGATCTGAAGAAAAGAAGCAAGATCTGAAAGCTTTGTGCTCTAAGAAAGGTAAAAGTGGAAACTTCCGACTAAAAGAGGTAAGATCTGCAAGCTTTGTGCTCTGATAAAGGTAAGAATAGTTAAAAAGTCTTAGATATGAAATCTTTGTGCTCTGTAAAAGTAAGATAAGTGGAAAATTATGTTTCTAGAGTATGAATCTAGGTATGTTTGATAGATTATGTCCTAGCTTAAAAACTAGGGCACTGATAGATGAAAGAAGATTTGTTATGAATAGATATGATAAGAATCATGAAAGATATGTTATACCTATGCATAGAAAAGATGTTTGGACTAACAAATGGATGAAGGATCCTAGAAATGATTTGTTGCAAGTTAGCTCCCTTGATCCTAGTGCACAGTACAGAAGAAGTTGGGGATCATTTAAAAGAAAGAGAGGATTAACCCTCTATTACAGTTGCAGAAGACTGGGACATCTTGCTAAGGAATGCCTTGGTGGAAGACCTAGTTGTATTTGTTGTAAAGATCTAGACCATGAAGTATTGGATTTCCCTAGAATGATTGCTAAGCTTGAAGGAATGAACATGAAGCAAGAGAACCCTAAGGCAGATCCAGAAAAGGCAGAACCCCAGAAAGAATCAGAGAAAGTATTGATACAGATGAAAGAAACCCTGAATGACCACCAACATGTCAGCTTATCAGAGATCTTCAAAGAGAAGGAATGCATCGAAGCAAGGATAGGAGACTTTGACATTAACTGTGTTCTGGATGAGGAAACACAGATGAATATTATGCCAGAGAGAACCTGGAAAGCTATAGGAAGGCCTATTATGATCCCTTCACTAGGAGGAATAGGTTTATTCAAAGGAAAGCTAGTAAACCTATGTGGAAGGCTCGCTCAGATACCTATGACTGTCAATGGAAATTTGACAGAAGCAGACTTTGAGATTATTAAATTTGTTGAAGATAGCACCCCGTTTACCATGCTAATAGGAAAACCTTGGATTGATAGAGATCAAGCTAGACGAAAGGAAGAAGAAGAAGTTTTGGAACAGAAGAAGCAAGAGTTAAAAGACTTTATAACCAGAAGGATCGCACACTTGATTGAGGAACAGGAGAGCAAATCGTAGATATTTAATACTAGAATCCTGGATGTCAAAGATAAGAGAGCACTAGAGGATCCTCAGAAGATTGAATTACCTATCCAGACACAGAAGAAGTATTATACAGGAACCCTAGGAAAGAATTTCAACAGTGCAAAGTAACTAAGACCAAAGCAAAAAAGAATCAAAATGAGAAAATCATTACCGAGACGAAGCTCACTGGAAATAATGCTAGAAAGTTAAGAAAGAAAAGGGCTAATACTGAAAGGTTACAAAAGGTTCTAGAGGAGACCTCATAGAAAGAAAAATTGCAGAATTGGAGCTTCATCGAGATATCAAAACAGCGACACATGATGAAGCAATATAGTTGTTGGGGCCTATATAATTGTTCGACTTTCGCTCCGAATGGAAAGAAAAGCAATAAAGGTTCATAATCCGACTGTTGGATTGTGCCATAACAGACCAAACATGAGTTAATGGAGGCTCATACCTGTTGCAAGCCAACCATTGTCAATTTACCTATTTAGCTCGTCGCGCCACGCACCAAGAACACTTTTTTCCAACTGAGAAGTTGAGCCCACACACTAAGTCAAGTTTATACAATGATCATTATGCTCTCATTCTCTATCTCATTACCGTGTCTGAGTTGTCCCCCGATCCCGTGAATTGTTTACCTCGAGTGCGTATGTCGGAAGCATTGAGCGTTGACGAGAAATCCGCTGAGGAAGTTTTGATCGACTTGATGACAGAGAGAGTCATGTCGGAGTGAGGGTTGTCTACAGGTGTACAAGCATCGTCGACAAGAGGACTGCATGCCTCTCCTTCCACTGCTCGAGCTGGTCCATCCTGGCCATCTAATGAGAAATGAATGAAGCACAAAGACGATATCATGAATGCTAAGTTGATTCTAAGCATTCTACCTGCTTATCTACCACCTCTGAGCGGCACCATCAATTGTGACAGTGTACCCCACAAATTTGAGTATGCTTTGATCACTGCGTACCTTCCAAAAGAAGTGTGCGCAGTTCGAGCCAACCAGGATAAGCTCACCATGTTGAAGTTCAATGACCTCAACCTCAGAGACAGGAAGGTTTACAGTATGCTCACCCCTCATAAATATCTGACATGAACCAAGGGAAAGAACTCCAAGATTATCTCTCAATCATGGACCCAAAACCTCACGTAGTCAACAGTCAGCCCTACTTAATGTAATGAAGATTCCTCACTTCGGGAGGCATCAATAAGTGAATGTGTGCGTCAAGTTACTGTTGTCCTGCTATCATGGAGGATACTTATGGTTGAACTGCCACATCATAGTGGATCTGACTTTGATCAATCGGATCACAGGGCTAAGCATGCAGGGCCTCGACCCACAGGATTTCCACCCCAGAAAGAACGCAAATCGCTCTCTCTCCTAGAGGATAAAGGATACGTACAGAGATGTAGAGAAGGGAACGCAAGGCTACAAGGTAGCCTCTATCTAGAGTGGTGTAGTGTGCCTTTCCTGTCAAGTGATCGCAGGCAAGCTAGTTCGCAAGAACTGATCGACCCAAGTAACTGGATGTGTAGTCTACCTCGCAGGGAAGTGCGCGGAGGGCCTACATATGAATTGGGCCAAGTACTTGGTAAACCAATTAGAACTGAACTGCGGGGAAGCACGGGACCAAGGGTATGAGTTCCATTTTAGCTAGCTTCTCATATTAATCGCTTTCGTCACATGGGAGATGTCGAAAGTTGAAACCTTCCCGGATGTCGAGCCCTTTGAACCACCGGTCACGAAGTTCAGTACGTTGTGGTATTCCAACGACATGAACAAGCAGTGGCAATCAAATATCGTCTTCCACACGTATTATAACCAGTTGAAGGTAGCCATACAGGCCATGCCTCGCATAACCCTGAACACACTTCATAGATTTAGGCCATTGATGAAATTCAGCATGGACCGCCACTTCATCTACATCACAGTGTGTGTTGATGAGCATCACCAACAGCTACAATCATACTACAAGTTAACAGAGGATGACTTGGAGGAGATTACCAAGGAATGGTCGGAGGACCTCCTTGTTCCAATGGACCCTGCAAAAATGTTCAATGTTGACAACCCCGAAACTGCGTCAGATACAGCCGGACCTAGCAAGATAAATAAGATCGAAGAAGTCGACGATTTAGAAAACACATTCGTAAAGACCTCGTCTATCTCAGTTGAGTGAGGAGGTGATGGCACAAAAATAGAACAAAAGAAAGGCGAGGTTACACTGCCAAGAGATGAGGAGGACCCCTCGAAGAAAAGGAAGGCTTCCCCTACGAAACCTTCTTCAAAGAAGAAAATGAAAGCAACTAGAACCAAATTTGAGACCAGCCTCACCTCAGACGAATTTGACTTCATCATCGATGCACTGAATGATGATTTGCTGGAGATAGAAGAGAAGCAGGAAGCCAAGCAGGAGGAGGTGTTCACTCGCATCAAGGTCAATCTTCAAGAAGTGAAAAGGGAACTACAGTCCAACCGTACAGTATCCACTGTGCCCCTGACAGTTGTAACACTAAAACTAGGTAATGAGCCCGCTCAATTACACCGGATTGTCGATACAATCCAAGATCGCCTTTGACGAGCTCAAGAAGAAACAATGCAAGCCACCCAGGCTCTAGCGCGAGCAAAGGGAGATCTTCTAGAACAACACAACAATGCAGAACGAGATAAACTTGCTCTCCAAGCAAAGTGGGATGAAGAGAAAGAAGAGCTATAGCAAAGCAAGGAACAGTTGCTCGTCGGTCAACTTGAAGTTAGGGAAAGGGTCAACAAGGCACTTCGCTCTATGACAATCATCGAAGTACAAACTGAAGAACAAGTTCCACAGCAAGTGGCACAACTCGAAGAGGTAATCCAGAAGCTCCAGCAGTGCATCGCAAATCTAGAGCTTTGCATTGTACCTGAAACCCCTCAAGAGATAAGAGACCAGTGAGAAGCAACTGCTCACAACGCAGTGGGAAGATTAAAAGATCTTGCCTTAGAGTGCAAGAAGATAAGTAACCAGAGTGCCCAGACATATGAAAACCTTACAGAGAATCCAGAATTACAGACACTAGAGTCGCAGCTCCATGAAGAAAAACAGCATGCGGATACACTATAGGCACAGTTGAAGGCCCTGTCAACAGTAGATAGAATGAAGAGGTCTCATGAACAACGCACAACTTAGCAACCGATTCATATGATTCAAAGCAAAGTGATGGAAGTCACTCAACGACTTCAACCTATGAAAGACAAGGCATGTATGTTGTTTACAGAGGTCGAGATCCAAGGAGCAGAGCTAGAACAAGTCGTCCTCACAGCATAATGACGCCTTGAAGGACCGGTGAACGACACAGTGATCCAGGATTTCACCGAGCAAGAGGCCACCGCAAAGCAGCAAGTTGAATCATCTCAGGCCAAGCTTGAGGTGTTTGAGGTAGAACTGCTCAGACCTGAGTGACTCAGGATGAGTCACAGGTGAGTGTTGGAGGCATGTTGACCCTTGACCAAGTTTTGGGATTTTCTTGGTCATGTTGACCTATTTTGGGACTTTGACAGCCTGTCGAAGGAGGAGCGCAAGATGAATCAGAGATCACGGGATCTCAGCCCCCTTTTGGGCCTCTTTTTGGGTTTTTGGGAATATGTAACGGGAAAGGGATGTTGGCCCATGGGTTTACCCATGTTTAGGCCTATTTTGTATATATAAATAGATGCCTAGGCTAGGAAGAAAAGGGGGAGACGAATGAAAGGCTAAGTGCTAGACTTAAGTGATGTGAATGTATGCTAAGTGCGAGTAGGGTTTTTGGATGCTTTTTGCATGATTGTAAGAGACTTGCATATCTAAGTGCAAGTAGTTGTGATAGATTGTGAAAGGCTTAGTGTTGTAACGCAAGGAAGAAGGATCTAGTGAGTTGCGCAAATCTTTTGTCCTGTGCGGAGTAAGGGTTTTGAGGCTCTATGTTGTAACAGATTGACTAGAGGCAATAAAGAAGAAGAGTTGGTGGGCGTAGCCCCAGGAGAGGGGTGAACCACGTAAACATTGTGTTATCTTGCTTGGTGCTTGTCTGAATGTGTTTATGTCTTCTTTGCTTAGCGCTTTGAGATGATTAGATAGATATGCTTATGCTCAGTGCTAATGATGTATAGAATGTTAGATCTAATGTACATGAATATGCTCAGTGCTTGATCGATTACGTCTAACCTATTTAGTTATGATAAGTTCTTGTATATGGTAGATTAGTGTGGATACTGCGAGGCTCTGTTTTATCAGCAAAGTAGATAATGATTGCAGGTAAAGGAACTGAAGGTGCTAAATTCTTTATTAAGTAATACAATCATAGATATGTGTCCCAACTAAGGTTGCAGACACTTGAGTCCTGCAACCACCCCTGCCTCTACCTCGGGTGAGACTTCATCTACTTCGCTGGTGTTGTCGAAAGGGTCAGTAATTAGGGTTTTGTTGGTGCATTGTTGTAGCATTGAACCCTGGGTCTGCCCTTGTGCCAACATCTATTGTAATAATATTTATTATCAGAACATAACAACTTGGTAAAGAACAAATCAATGTTAATAACATTTTAATAGCAACATTTGCAACTACTAGTTAAATTTTTGCACCAGCTAGTGAAATTCACACACACACACACAACATCTAAATTCTATAGAAAAACAAATTCAATTTATACTCAAAATTCTACCAAAAAAGATTAAAAAAACAACAAACAAATTATTGTTATAGAATTTTGTGTCTCCAACAATTTTGAAAAGAAGACAATAGAAATCTTCTCATTAAAAGAGCAATTCTTCTTTTATAAAAGTAAAAAAATATCCATATTAATAAGATTCCATAAGTTATTTGTATAGAGTTTTATACCAAGCCCAATAGCTTGAAAAGAAAAGCATGCATATCCATAAAACAATCAAATAAATAGAACACACATTTATTAGACATTTATGACAAAAAAAAATAACTATACAGTAAACAAGATAATCGAATCAACCTATATACAATATCCAAAGTTAACAAAACATCAAAATTAATTCACGTTCAAGATTCTACAAAACAAATAATCTTTAGAAGATGTGGTTGCATTCCTAGACAACTTCAAACAAAGGAAAATGCAAATGTTGCTAGCAAAACACATTTGTCCTCTTGTACAAATAACGCATCTAATCTCCACTACAAACCACCATCTGCGGATCTCAAAAGACCATAAAGCAACAACACCCACCAACCAATCTATCAAGCATCACTATTGCGAAGATCTCATAGGATATATGTATAGAGTATACTATGCTACAGAGACTAAATTAAGAATAAAGGTCTACTTATATTCATATAGTGAATAAAGCGACATAGGGAGACATTTTAGACATATATTATAAACAATGTATAAAATTGACCACTTAGTCAAATGCAACTACATACAATATCTAAAGTTCATAAAACATCAAATCCAGTTTCCATTCAACATTCCATAAAGAAATGTCAATATTTTCAAATGGTTTCCGCCTTTCTAGACAACTTGACACGAAGACAAATAACAATCCTCTTACTAGAAAGGAAAATTTTCTTTCACATAACAAACATTTTTTTTTAACTACCCACTAGAAGTCATAATCTATACATCTCAAAAGACCAAATCACTATAACACCCTCCAACCAACGACAATAAAGAACCCTATTATATATCAAACCAAGCATTTTTATCACATCACATAATGCATACATGTATTATGTCTTTCATTATGTATTATGTATTAAGTTGAAATGTTCAACTTAGACCAAAAGTCACTCAAAACATAATGTCAACCTAGGAACGAAAGGTTTCAAAACTAAAACAAATAGAGTTTAAGCTCAATAGTAGCTCCATAGAAAAGTTTGCAAGTACAACTTGAAATTTTCTAATAGCGTACAAAATCAACTGACCTTTTATTTGCTCAAACATAAAATATCTATAACATTAAATATTCACAACAACACTTGTTTGTTTATGCTTTTAGAAATCCACTTTTGTGTTTCAACACAAAGCACCACGCATCCATCCCACAAGAAAACATAGCAACAACACACATCAAACACCACAGAGGAGATTCCTTAACAACTAAAGTTAACTAAACCCTTGTCAATATACCACACGTTAAATCAACAACAAAACATTAATAATTGTTAGAATCTATTAATGATTTCCTAGTGGGTATTGGATTACATGATTATGGCATTTTGAAATGTTATTCTTCAATAAATGTCTTTATTGTAAAAAGGGTTTATCCCACATGCATCATGGGAATTGTTCTCCTTTCACTTTCTCATATATAAGTGAAGTGAAGGAGGCCCTTTAGGAGTGCAAGAGTGTGTGAGAGACTTGTGAGTGGCTTATGGTATTGATATTTAGCCGAAACCCTATGGGTCCTGAGGCCATATCATTCATATGGTTAAGTGTTCTCTTACCTTGTAAGATTGGAGAGTTTTCCTGAGGAATAGACCAATTTCCATGGATTTATCCCCACATTGGGGTTTTATGATGTAAATACTTGTCTATCTCACATGTCTCTTTTATTGCATTCTTTGACTTACTGAATTATTTGTTTCTTGGCATAAGAGAATAGACTGGTTAGATTTCATCGTATGTTAATGCATATTTCTCATATCTAACATGGTACCATAGTTTTTTATCAAGCTCTTTATCCTTGCAAAAATTCTCTTTTGAATTTTTTGCATTAGGTTTTAGTGAATCTATTCATTTAGGCCCCCTTCTCTTGTGGATCTACTTTTTTATCTAGACAACCACTTCGGTTTTCATCGAATCTGAGCAAATATTTCATTTTTTGATGCTTGGGTCATTTGACTCTCTCTTTGTCAATTATTCAAGATGTTTGAAGTTGTCATTAAGGGGGGATGTAATTTAATGCCATCTTCATCTTCAAATTACGACCATCATACAATCTTTGTCTAGTGGCCACATTTACCATTGTATAGCCTATCATTATGAGGCATTTGTACACACGATGTGGCATCATCCACATTATCGTTGTATAGCCTATCATCATGAGACATTTGTACACACACTGAGGCATCAACCACATTTATCGTTGTATAGCCTATCACCATGAGGCATCAGCCACATTTACCGTTGTATAGCCTATCATCGTGAGGGATTTGTACACACAATGATGCTTCATTAGACTTGTGAGATCTCATATTGGCATGTAACACAACTCCAACTGTGACTCTATCAATCTATTCATCATTAAGGGGGAATGTTAGAATGTGTTAATGATTGCCTAGTGGTATTAGATTACATGGATATGACATTTTGAAATGTTATTCTTCAATAAATCTCTATATTTTAAAAATAGTTTATCCCACATGCGTCATGGGAGTTGTTCTCCTTTTACTTTTTCATATATAAGTGAGGTGAAATATTCCCTTTAGGAGTGCAAGAGTGTGTGAGATACTTGTGAGTGGTTTATGGCATTTATCTTTAGCTGAGACCCTATGGGTCCTAAAGCCAGATCATCCATATGGTTAATTTTTCTCTTACCTTATAAGATTGGATATTTTGTCTGAGGAATAGAAGACCAACTTTTGTGGATGTATCCCCACATTGGGGTTTTACCATGTAAATACTTGTCTCTCTCTCTTGTCTCTCATTTATTGCATTCTTTGATTTACCGAATTATCGGTTGCTTGGCATAAGAGAATAGATTGGTTAGATTTCATTGTATGTTAATGCATATTTCTCGGATCTAATAATAACAAAACAAGCAATATAGCCTTCACGGGCCTAATATATTCTATGAATAGAAGCACAATTACAATTGCATGCTCCAAACACCAACTCAAAATCTTCCTGGGCACCTTAATCTAATATTTCAAAAGCAAACAAACTAACACCAATCTACTACTTTAACAAAGGTTCCTATTTTCTACCACAATAGACACTTTTACCCTATTGTACCTTATTTTAAGCAAATTCAATAGGAATAAAACACATAATTGTTAAAAACTGAGAGAGAAATAGCACAACAAAAAATGCATGCACATAGAGCCAACTTTTATCCTAGAAACCCTTAACTAGGAAAACCAACACCTAATAGATATCTATTAAGAACCTTGACCAAACCAGGCCACACCAAGACATGCATGGACATACATAGCCATGCAAAGACATGCATAGCCATGTAACTACATGCAAAGACTCACATCAAATACCATGCGAAAATACCATGGGTTACCCAATACCATGGGCCCGTAAACCACTAGTGGTAAACCCAACAATGACCAAATCAATGACTCTATGACTAAGTCAACTTTAACCCAACATTCCCCCCTTAAACTTGACTTGGTATAAACACCTACCCCCCTCAAACTTTATAAATTGGGTATCACAAATACAACATGGCCCCCTATCACCTATGTCTACATGTAGACTTTATACCGATGAACAATCAAAACATGGTGTGCATGCCTAAATAGGTCTTATATCTATATGCTCATTTAAATGTGATAAAATCCAAATCCATGGAAATAATTACAATTGTATGCTCGAGCACATGATGTTGTGAAACATCAACCTATTTCATTCTAAGCATCCTTGTTGTTCCAAATATAATTACATAGACCAAGTATTTATCGTACCACTATATTCCTGAGCACATGATGCAAGAAGAATATAATAGCTTATTTATAAGCATCCCTCCTGCTCCAAATACAATGAGCCAAAGAACTCATTCACCGAGTACTTCTTCCTTAATGAACTTCCACATATACTCCATGTTGATCCACTGTATGCCAAAGAAATTGATGCAAGAAGCATCTACCAGCTTCTTTACTAACATCGCTCGTTGCTCCAAATACAATGAACCAAAGCACTCATTCATTGATTACTTCATCTTCAATGTACTTCTGCCTATGCTCCATTTCCATGTGTCATTCACCATGGTTCATAAACTCATGAACCATCGCTTCAATTTGTGTGCATATATCTCTTCCACAAGTCACTCGCTTTAACAACAATTTCATAAGCACAGATCTCAACATCAAACCACTCTCGTTGGAGAGTCCATGTCTACACAGTTGTGATACCATGTTAAAAACTGAGAGAGAAATAACACAACACTAAATGCATGCACATAGAGCCAATATTTATCCTAGAAACCCTTAACCAGGAAAACCAACACCTAATACATATCTATTAAGAACCTTTGCCAAACCGGCCAAACCAGACCACATTTCCCAATTGTGGCTTATTGAGGCTTCTTACAACTGTGTCTCTCAAACCATTAAGTAGGCTTCATTAATTACAACTCTAATTATTTTACCATAATTAGATTACAATACAAAGACATGCATGGCCTCGCCATAGCCATGCAAAGACATGCATGGAGTGGAGATAGTCGTGTGAAGACATGCATGACCTTAAGATAGCCATGCAAAGACATGCATGGAGTGGAGATAATCATGCAAATACATGCATGGTGTGGAGATAGTCATGCAACTACATGCAAAGACTCACATCAAATACCATGGGTTACCCAATACCATGGGCTCGTAAACCACTCATGGTAAACCCAACAATGACCAAATCAATGACTCTATGACTGTGTCAACTTTAACCCAACAATAATATCTTCAAACTATAGCCTACCTTGTAAATAAATACAGACAACTAGCATTAAATGAATTATTGACAAATAACCGATCCCGATATATAATTATACAATCAAACTGCCCATTAAATAGTACAGTTTCTTCTTCTTCTTTTCTATTAGTTTTCCATTTTACATTCAAAACTATGAGGCTAGCATACACTAAATGAATTTGACCTCGAAGGCACTTGAACCAACAATAGGAAAGAAATATATAGCAATAAGTGTCATCCACAACTAGACTCGCATGCCCATAGATTCTCCATGATATAAAATTTGCACACATTCCATGAGCATAAGCAAAATTGCAATTGCATTCTCTAGACACCAAAAACAAATTCCCATGGTATCCTACTTTAACAATTCCATGCAATCAAATTAGTTGTAGGGACTCCTCATCCCTAATAACAATAACAATAACAACAACTGATAACATCAAACCAAAAAAAAGGGCAAACTAACAACCATTTAAATAATCCAAGAATCCCTATGAGCTACAACAGATTGACTTTTACTTCCTAGCATACAATTTCCTAAACCAAAGCGCTAAGTACTTCCAAGGACTCCACACATGAGTAGATGCAATGCAGTTAATGTACTACAAAACATGCCAGACCCATCAACAAAGCTCGTTGTCACACCTACAACACCATATAAGCATGCAACCATGAAATCAATAGAAATCAACTAAACACAAGACCTCCAAAATACCTGACAACCAAATCCTTCAAAACTCCAATAATAAATGCAATACACCCATCAACAATAGAGAAATTATTCTCAGAAATCTCTTGTGTCTAAGCACACTATAGACCCATTTTTCAATGCAACCATCTTCCCAAAACAACAAGCAAACTAGAAACTACAAGCTAAGCAAACAAGTTATCAGTCACTAATGAGATTTTTACCTAGCACCATGCAATATCTGTAAACCAAAGCACTAAACACCTCCAACAATTCGATGTTAATAGAGCTTGGATTCCACGATACCCACCAAAACCTAGAATAACTACCAGTAACTTCATTGCAACAAATCATCCATAACATGACAACCCAACTTAAACCCACCAAAAACCCTGTGAGTTAACAGTGTTCCCGAACCTTTCATCGTCGCCCAACGTCAACCACAAGCCAGAGTAAACAATAAGAACAGCCCATGAACCCAGTAAACCCACACATGAGCTGAAACAACCAACTGAATACAACAACTAATGCACCAAATCACAAAACACTTTCAACAACTTCACACTAATAAAGCTCCAACTCCACCATGCCCACCAAAACATCAAACAACTGTGACATCTCCACTACAACAAAAACACCATAACACAAAGAAATTGTAAGCCACCATATGCTTTCATCATTGCCCAACATGTGTCATCATTGCCCAAAGAATCCATAAGCTAGAAACAAACAACAACCACCACAATATGACAGAAAGAACCTCGCACACAAGTTGATGAACTTAATAACCTTGCACAATAGTTGATGCAACAGTGAATGAGGTGCAATAAAATTGCGGGGTGGCGGAGTGAACAATGATCGTAAACATCGGGTGGTGGAGTTGATGCACCGTAGAAGTAATTAAAACATATGACAATCTAATTCCAACTTCATTTCCCATGATATATAATACAGAAAATAGCTTGGCGTAATTACTACAATGTCTCACATGGACATCACAAACGAAGCCCAAATTTTACCAACAAAGTGTGAAGTGTCGAATTTTGCTATTTGGATATAGAATTCTCAATTTAGAGTTGTTAGATTATTAAATACGAGGAAAGTTTGCTAAATACCAAAGTAGAAAAAATGAAACTTTTATATTGCCAAGTGGTAACAAATGAAATCTAAATCCTACTAAATTAGAGAGCTTCTCAATTAGAGTATTTATATTGCCATTGCCAAGTGTAACAAATGAAATCTAAATCCAATTAAATTAGAGAGCTTTTGAATTAGAGTATTTTGGAACTAGACTATGTCATAATGATTCCATCATAACTTTTGCTCTACAACATAAATCAAAAGTCCGCATTAGACATAGCAATCCATGAAGAGAAACCCTTGCTTTGAACTTTTAGATAATGCAAAAGTGAGTTTAATCAAATTTGATTAAAATTGTTCAATTTAATCAATGTGTTTGAAAACTTTGAAAACCTTAGGAGGCCACAGTAAAGGCGTAGGAAATGTCAGCTTGAGTGGGCCTAATGGTTAAGAACATGTGTTTCCTCTTAAGAGGTCATAGGTTCAAATCCAGAGGGGGGTAGGGTATGTATACCTTCGTAGACTTTACCAGTCAAATCGC
>JZKD02S1652983.1:420907-438719 GCA_000966675.3 Picea glauca
ATCCAGTAGGGCTACTACAACCATTTCCCATTCCAGAATGGAAGTGGGAAGTTGTCATAATGGATTTTATTACTAAGTTTCCCAAAATAATGAAGCAGCATGATTCCATCATGGTGGTGGTTGATAAATTGACTAAGGTTGTGCATTTTATTCTAGTGAAGACTACACATAAGGCAACAAATATTGCAGAGATCTACATGAAAGAATTTTTCAAGCTACATGGAGTGCCTAAGGAAATAGTTTCAGACAAAAATCCAAAGTTCACATCCAATTTTTGGAAATTTTTGTTCAAAGGTTTTGGGACAAATCCAAATCTTACTACAGTGTATCACCCATAGTCAGATGGGAAAACAGAGAGGACTAACAGAATAATTGAGGACATGGTTAGAATGTATGTGATGGATCAAACATCAAAGTGAGAAGATTACATCCACTTAGTGGAATTTTCTCACAACAATTGGGATTAGGCCTCATTAAAAATGAGTCGGTTTGAAGCATTGTATGGCAGAAAGTGTAAAACACCAATGAGTTGGGATAATCCAACAGACATAGTGGTTATTGGGTCAGATTTGTTGAAGGAAATGGAAGAGAAGATGGCAAAGATCAAGCATAATTTAAAGACTTCCCAGGATAGGGAGAAAATTTATGCAAACAAGAAGAGAGTTTTAGAGATTTCAAAGTGGGAGAACATGTGTTTTTAAAACAGAAGGTGAAAAGAAGTTCACTAAGATTAGGAAGTTACCCAAAGTTGGCAGCAAGATATTTTGGACCTTTTGAAATATTAGAAAATATAGGGTCAGTTGAATGCATGCTAGCATTTCCTACATCCATGAGAGTGAATAATGTATTCTACATATCATTATTAAAGAAATATGTGCCTGACCCTAACCACATAATTGATTGGAATGTGATTCAAATGGAACATGAAGGGGATTTTCGAGTGGAACTAGTACACATCCTTGACCAGAAATTCAAAGTGCCTAGGAAAAAATGCATAGGGCTAGTAAAGGTTCAATGGACCTATTACAGTCCTAAATATGCTACATGGGAACATGAAGAAAATATGTGGGAGGAATACTTATAATTTTTTGTCAATTTTGAAGAGAATAGAATGTAAGACTCCATTTTAAGAAGCTAGAGTTCTAGAAACACATCTCGGAGTCATATCCAACCTGTGTTGGGGAACTTGATAAAAGAATGGCATATTCCTTGGGTTATCCCTAATAAACGAATGGTGCATTCCTTGGGTTTGTGGTTTGAGAGGAACATGAAATTTTGGTTGGAACTGCTAGAGGAGTTGTAAAATTGCAAAAATGTATTCTCTTAAAGTATTGTGATATAAATTTGAATATATATGTATATAGGCATAGTGTGCATTGAGAACAATGCAAAATTGTAGGGAATGGGGGATGTGACATCCCCACTATAATCCCCATTTTAATTAATGCTTAATGTGGATATAACGTGTGGCTACGGCCAAAGCAATGTATATGCGAAATGTATTTCTAAGTTTAATAATAAAAATGTGATGCCAGATGCTAAGGGGATATGGAAAGCTATGGGGGATGAATAAATCCACAAGAGAGAGGAGGGTCTAGGAGAATGTCTAAGAGAGGGGTCCAAGGGGGGAATTACCCATGTCTATTTATTCAACCCACATTTCCTAAATTTTATTATTACTATATATTTAACTCTATCTTCTGATTGAGTGTTCCTGAAGCCAATGATTGAATGCATGTAAGAGGGTGCGTATGAGAAGTTGCATCCCATAGTTATTGGCAGCATAGGGGTTGAGTACAATCATCTTGGGGAAGTGTGTGAGTCAAGCAAGCAAGCCAAGGGAGAGGAAATTGGTATGGGATGTGATAGCAGTTTTTGGAAAGTCAATTTGTATGCATGAGGAACAAGTAGAGAGAAGAAAGGAGAGATTGGATCTAGAGAATCCATGGAGGGATAATTATAGAGCATGCTGGAGAATTTGGAGCATTTTGGAGATGAATATTGAAGAGTCGGGTTGTCAGGCCTGAAGAGTGAACTACTATGTGAGTTTCACTTTAACAGCAAGTGTTTGTTGGTAGTTTCCTAGTAGTTAGTTCCCTTGAGTTCCCAGCTAAGAGATTCATGGTTACCTGTGCCAGAGAGACCCTGATAAATGAATGGGACACCCAAGGGATTGAGATCAATGAAGAGGAACATTATTTGGGTTGGCGGGTCGAAAGGAAGAGAGTTGGTGGAAAATCGAGATAGTTGTAAGAGAATATCGGTGGGTTGTGGGAGTTATGAGCTATGAGTGGACAGTGAGAGACCACCCTCTTTTTTGGATTACTAACCTCAGCTCAAGGGTGACTTGTTGTTGAGATTTGGAACAACAATTCTATGGTTGGGTGGAACACCTGTCCCAAGCATCTGGTTGCATAATTGTTTATAAAAAGACAAGTGTTTTATCTTGTTTTATGTTTGTATTATGATTGTATTTGTTGTGCATGAATTCTATGTAAAAGACTGATATATATGTTATTGTATTTTAGTTACTAGCGGCATTTCATGTATTTTTTTAGCATGCTATAGATGCATCTAATTAATGGTAGTAGAAAACAGTTAAATCTATATGTAATTCATAGCTGATAAGATACAAGAAAATTGTTAGTTGGCATAAATTTTAATTTTTATGAGTATTTCACATAGTAGTGTTCCTCGGTTGGGCTAGGGGACGTTACACCTTGCCATTGATAAAAATGTACCCCTCTTTTACTAAGTTTGCTTGATTGGAAAAATTGTATGTTGTGATATTGTTCCCCTTAAAACATGATAAAATTGCACACTAGAGAATGATTTTGAAGATTGATTTATCCTCTCTATAACACAAGCCAAGAGAGTATTAAGTGGAATGGAGTTCAAAACCATATGCCTAATAAAAATTTAGGAATTCCCTCACCACTATCACAAGGTTTGGATGGCACGGTTTGAAAGATTTGACACAGCACAAGGTTTGGATGGCACAGTTTGAAAGATTTTAGATTTGGCATGGTTTAATGTGCTTGGTGAAGTGGAGAGGGGGGGGGCACAGTCCACGACCCCCCTCCTTCCTTAGTATACATTACGTGAACATAAAGGTGGAAAGGGATGAGGTTTGACCACACCACCCCCCCTTATGCATACTTTAAACAACACCTCACTTATGAACATTAAGGGGAGGAAGGGGAGGCCCCCCCCTTCCTTTAAATCTTTAAATTGTCATTATTTTAATAATATTTATTTTCTAAACAAATTTTTGAATATTAAACTTCTTAACATTCTCTTCAAAAACTGAGATCACACCA
Organism: Picea glauca; assembly: GCA_000966675.3. Classification (NCBI taxonomy): domain Eukaryota; kingdom Viridiplantae; phylum Streptophyta; class Pinopsida; order Pinales; family Pinaceae; genus Picea; species Picea glauca. Next base: position 424,228 of record JZKD02S1652983.1, read on the forward strand.
TGTGAGACCACTTGATCCAAACCCATGACCGACGCACCAACAATTGTAATAGAGTTTATACTCCAAGTATGCACATAGTACACCTACGATATGGAAACATGGTCTAATCTCTAATATTGCAACAATCACTTGCAAGTTCATACAACTAGAGGCAACTAGAGCTTCTCCAATGCTTTAAAACTTTCCTCAATCGTCGACTCGCCAATGAAGGATTTCATCATTCCTCGTCGATACACCTATTTTCAACATAATCACCTCATATTCACTAATGTATTGGAGCTCAATATTTCTTCTAGTGTCAATACACTGGAGCTGATCTCTCTTCTGGCATCAATACAACGGATCTCAATTGTTCTTCTAGTGTCGATACAAGAACATGACCCCACAAAATTGTATTTCCTAGTTTGGCCATAACTATTTACTCTGATACTCATTTCATGCACTCCTTATACCGTTGAAAAGGTATTCCTGAGATCTACAACTTCACAGCTATATGATTTGGGAAATTCCTCACCAATGTTTCACATTTTTCAGTATTTCTCTCTAGCACATTATCAACGGCCTTGGAGAACATAGTACTTCAACCAAGAGCAGAGGAACCAAGAACCAAACTCGGGGAGGAATATACGAACTCTCACTTAGTTAATGTTTCAGTTCTATAGTTTCAAATGCGTGGTTTTGAAAGTTTATTTTGAGAGTATTCTATGATCACTTATCTATTAGGTGTTGAATGGTGTTAGGTACCAATGCGAAAAGAATATCATACTCAGCAATCTAGATAGGCAGTGTGTGAGGGAAGCAAAGCATGAAGGCACGGTTGTTACACATCAAGGAAATATACTAATATGAAACAGTACCCTCACAAATGCAATCTATCACCGAGGATGATAGAGCAACAACAACAACAACAATTGTCGCAACAGTAGGGGAGCAGCGAAAGGGAATCAAACTTGAATGACCAAAGAAGAATTATGAATCCCATGATGGTCGAATATCAAACTTGGAGGGAGAAGAGTTTCCCAATGTCCAGACCAGTCATCACAGTGGGTGAGATGCACTATGGCCAATATCTATGATGACCCACAAACACTAAAACACAAATTTGAAATGTAACTACATATAATACATTAAGTTATAAATATTTGTGTTGTCCTTATTCCCTCATCATTCCGAAGAGGATAAGGAAAAAAGTTTGTAAATGAAAGCTCATGGGGGGAAGGCAGAAGACCAAGAGTCAAGTTGAATTTCAATGAATATGAGGATTGTATCTGAATAAAGGGATTTTGGTTGTTTGAGATTTCATGTACTATTACTTAAACTTTTAATGAGGATAAGCATGTTTGGCCAAGCTATTTTCTGAAGAACTTTGATTCTCATGTTGCACATGTGTGGACTATGTTGTTGTGTTTTACTTAGCACTTGGGTGTGTAAGAATGTACTTTGTATTGTAGATTATTCTTATGTTTGTTTGCTACATTATTATTTCTGTCCTTCAAGGAATATTTGTTTGAATTCGTGGGCATAGAACTGTAAATGAGTGTTTAAATGCTAGATTATTCTATGTTTGCAGTTATTTATTCGTATTCTTGTTTGTTATGTGTGAACTATTTCTCAGGCCATTGATAGGAGCACATCTGTTTCTATGTTTGTTTTTTGGTTACCTTTTATGTATGAACGCATGTATCTTAGATTAGATGCATTTCATTCTTTATCTTAGAAACCATCATCGGTGGATCGAGCCGCAACCAGTAAACCCCAAACCAGAAATGGTTGTCGGGTCAGAATTCGAATGGGTTCCCTATTCCAAATTGCAAGAGGTCCACTTGGGAATTCTCACTAGGGGTAACCCTTACTGTTGATAAAGGATATTATTCTCGCACCAACAAAATTGGCGCTAGAAGGAGGCTCGGATGACATGCCTGTCCATGCAGAGTCATTTTATTAAATTGTTTTAACCATCCCATTGCTCCTCTTTGTATCTCTATATGGGATAACCCTTTGAGTCTTCCAAGACCCTTAGGGGACATCTCAGTCGAGATAGTTAATCTCTTGTCAAACTCAAAATTTGATGGTGAAGGGAATGTCTCTGCATTCACACATCTCAATTAGTTTGACATTGCAAGACAAAATCTTAAGATTGTTCGGGACAACAGAATTTGCCAATTATTTATCGTCACATTTGAAGGACAGATAAAGCTCAGTTTAGGACATTACCAGTTAAATATATACATAGCTAGAAACAATTCATACAAGTCTTCATCATTGGTCACGTAGATTATGTCTATGACGAACTCTTTAATGAACTTGAAGAAATTTGTAGGCTCAAAAACAAATCTCTGGATGATTTGTTCCAAAGATTCATGCAGATCTATTGTAGATTTCCTGGAAGTGACAAACCATCAGACCAAGAAATATTTGATCAGTTCTCATACCTCATCTTTGTTTATGAAGGGTACAATCTAAATAATCAAATTATCTCTCATTCACAAGATTTAGATCTACACGATGAATACTCAGTCACCTCTTTTCCCAAAGAAATACTTTCAAACCTACAAACCATTCAATCCTATCCTCAGACATCTGATACTCTACAATCTCATTTTGAATAAAAATATGAGGAAAATGTTTCAATGGATGATTTCAAATCTATATTCAATGAGGAATAAATTCACCACATTGTTGTAGAGTTGAATGATAATTTAGCACTATGAAAAGTAACGACTATATCCTTCACAAAAAGTCATGATCTGACGATAAAGGATAGGGGGTACATGATTTATAATCAAAGCTCTATCACAACTATGGGGGAATCTTCACCTAAAATATTAAAACCCTTAGACTTAGAGTGGGAACAATATAGTGTCTCCCCTTTAGAGAATCATGAATATACTTTGGTCTAAGATGAATTTCTCAGTGACAAAATCCCATCATTTTCATAATCCATGGATCTCTTTTCTCCTTATACAGATTTGTTTGATGATGATCTCTCACGTGAGCATTCACTTTCCTATCATTCAATAGAATCTTCACACTTTTCTTACAATGGAATATGGAATGATAAAAAAGAACATGAATATTTTCGAGCTTTGATTGATAGAAGACTCATTCTTAATGACAGTCCATCTAGTATGCACAATGTTGAAAGTCCTTTGCAATTTAAGTTTATGGAAAATGAGGAATCTCAATTTGATCACGATAACCCTGTTTTTGATGACTATTTTTATGTTCTGGAATTGAATGTGTTTGTCAATGTATCATCCAATGATCCTACATAGTATGAAATGAAAGAAAATATAAGGTATGCATAGCGAAAAAGGTTTTCCAATATTCATGAATAAATCATATCAACTACACATACCATCACCATGCAAGACACATGAAACATTGAGTTGATCCAAGAAACATTGTCATATAAATCTACTCCAAAATCACAAGTTAATCTTCAGGGGCATATACATCACTCATCCTTGGTTTCTGTATTGATACTCCAACACTCCTCAAATTATTTTGATATTGTTGTAGGAGAAGGCTTGGAGTCATCCTTCGCTCAATGTTTCCCTCAAATTAGAGGATACCATTTCTCCTCTTAGCATGTGGGTTATGTAAAATGTGGGGCCAACGAGACTTGCCTAGATAATGAGGCACTTCGGTTTCGGTCGATGGTTATGCCGGGATCTCATTGCATTGCTTTAACCTCTGGAATGAATGACACTACACATATTGGCACTTTCCCACAAGGTACATGGCATGAAAATTTCATTTATGGGTCTCATTAGGTATGCCACTAATTTTTCATTTTCCTTCCAACACTCCTATGGTGATCATTGTAAATTTTATGATGGAATTGAAGCTTGGTTGGAGGGATCCTACATGTCTATGTTTCCCCTAAATAATATTGTTTCCCAATTTCACATGTTGGGTAGAGATTTACCGGATTCAATTCTTCCTATATTTGATCTCTCACTAGTCCAATTTTTGTTATTTACTTTTGATGAACATGTGGTTGTAGGTTTGGAGTTGCTTGAATGGCTACATTTCCACTATGCTTTCACATAGTCATTTTTTAACCAGTGTAGGATATATTAGGAATACGAGTAGCATAGTTATTTTTACTTCCTTTATTCTAACATTGATCTAGGTGGATATCAGTGGCCACCCATCTCTTCCAACTGGCTCAAAACAGTTTTCTGACAATTTTGGCAATTTACTATTTTTAGCAGTTTTAACTTCCGGGGCCATTTTGAGGGCCTAAATGAAGTTTTTTGGGGATAGAGCTTCTCAATTATATCTAAAGGCATTATTGAGCCCCCAAAATGAATCTCCTCAATGATACCTTTCCAACGGGCTATCATACGCCTAAAACGGAGATCGTATGCAAAAGTTACGACCCCGGGAAGTTGATGTACTAACTTACCCAAACGGGGCCCACATGACTTTTGGCACTTCATCTCCTAGGGTTAGGTTTTTGGATGTCTATGGTTTTTGACATTCCTATTTATTGTAAAAATGTCTTCAGATCCTCATTTTAATCATCTTCTTGCAAATGAGTGCAGTTGTCACATCTTTTCTCAGAGATAAGTCGCCATCATTCCAGCAAGCTTGTTTCCGCTGCATTTTACAGTTTCAGCTTATTTCCTTATTGAATAGAAAACCAGTTTTATTGTATCTTTGTTATTTTGTGTTAAGAACCTGTTAATAATCTATATTCATTTCATTATGCTCATAAAATCTGGATCAGTGGTATCAGAGTGGTCTTCTCCTTGTTGTCTTAATGCATGTCCCCAACGAGGTCGGAGTATAAAGAGTTGGGTCTCGAGCTTGTTTCTCTTGAGGAAAAAAGCTCTCACACACCCAAGAGACCTCTCATGGAAGGAGAAAATAAATATGATAGGACAGGAGATCCTTTCAAACTGTTGATTGAGGAATCCCTCACGCAACAAAGGAATGAGATGATGGATAGTTTTGTGCAAATTCTTCGATGACTACCAACAGGTGACGCATCTTCTTCGAGTGGAGGCTCCACCCCCTTCAAGGTACAAATAAACTTTGATATTCCTATATTTGAAGGTCATATAGATGCAAATGTTGTAGACAAGTGGTTGAATATACTAGAAGGGTATTTTTCTTTCCATAACTTTTCAAATAGAGAAAATATTACTTTTGTGCTCCTCAAAGTCGTTCCCCACGTCAAAGATTGGTGTGAAACTTTCCGTGAGCAAAAGGAAATAGAGGAACCCTCACTATTTACAGTCACGGCCACCTGGGATTCCTTCAGGTATTCTACTAGGGAACAATACTACCCTGTCACAAGTTATGACGACTTGTATACCAAAGGGACCACACTGCGGAAAGACCAAGCAGTGCCAGATTTCACGAATATCTTTCATACCTTGCGCACCAAGATGGGAATCCAAGATTTGGAGAAAAATCTAGTGCTCAAGTATCGTGGCACTCTACATAGATACATCTAGACCGAAATGGAATTTTTGGACATCTCATCCTTGGGCGCGGCCTACCGATATGCTGTCAAAATCGAGCAGAATCTCAAACAAAAGATGCGGCAATTTGGGCCTGGGAACCCCTCACAACAAAAGCCAGGAAAGGGTGGCCCCAACCCACAGCAAAAAGGACAGAGAAAATATGGATAGTATTAGGACAATCAGTCCAAGCTGCAAGCAAATAAGGACACCGGAAAGACAAACAAAGATATTGGGAAGTGGTGCGACTTCCATACGAGCCCTTGGCATAACACTGTTGATTGTCGCTCAAAGCAGTCATTGTTGGCCGAAGTGAAAGCCTCTGAATCAGATGCGGGTTCAGACTATGAACTAGAACTAGAAAGGGGAAGACGGATCATTGATATGGAACCCAGTGCCACCGTTTCTGCCACCAAGCTCCAGCCTGGTGAACCAGACAAGCCAGAAGAAGGAGAACGCCTCTTCCATTCACAGATGTGGGTAAAAGGCACCCCGTTGCACTTCATCATGGATAGTGGTAGCCAAAAGAATCTCATCTCAGTAGAGGTCGTCAAGCGGTTGGCCTTGACGACAACACTGCACCCACAACCCTACACCATTGGATGGCTCCACCAAGGAAGCAATCTCCACGTCATCCAATAGTGTCGACTATCATAACGCATCAAGCCCTTCAAAGACGAGGTATTGTGTGATGTTGCTCCTCTCGAAGTTTGTGATGTTATTTTGGGCCAACCTTATTTATGGAAATGTCATGTTGTATATGAGTCTAGGCCTCATAGTGTTATTATTACTTTGAACAAGAAATTGTACAGGATACCCGAGGCAGTCCCACTTAGTGTTATTTCCTTGATCTCTGCTAAGTAATGCAGGAAGGTCATCTCTCAGACGGGGAAGTTTGTCTTCTTCATGATTCGCTCTAAGAATAAGCAAAAGATCACAACCACATCCAGGTTCTATGTGGCCGACCTCTCCACACAGCAAAAGCAAGTAGATAAGGTCATGGAAGAATACTCAGATATATTCTCCTCACCTACCAGGGTACCTCATCACTGCCAGGTCAAGCACCCCATCGATTTGACCCCCGATGCACCTCTACCCAATGGGTCAGTATATCATTTCTCTCTGTTAGAGAATGAGGAGATCAAGCACCAGATCTAAGAACTGCTCCACAAGGGGCACTTCTGTACCATCTCATCAGCTTGCAAGAGCCCTATCGTGCTAGTACAAAAGAAAGATGGAACCTGGAAACTCTGCATTGATTATTGGGCTCTAAATAAAATCACAGTCAGAAACCTGTACCCGATTCCCCAAATTGACAACCTCCTTGATCAACTCACGGGGGCCAAATACTTCAGTAAGATTGATTTGAAGTCTGGCTACCACCAGGTCCCGATAGAACAGACAGATGTATGGAAAATCACCTTCAAGTCAAAGGAAGGCCTTTTTGAATGATTTTTCATGCCCTTTGGTTTGGGAAATTCTCCAGCCACTTTCATGAGGATGATGGACGGTATCCTGCGACCATTCACCAATACTTTTGTAGTGGTGTATCTGGATGACATTCTCATTTACAGCAAGACTTGGGCCGAACATTTGTAGCATATCCAGCAGGTTCTCCACACCCTGCGGCAGCACAAGCTATATGCCAACTTGGAAAAATGCTCCTTTGGCATGGGCAGGTTCCATTAACTAGGCACATAATTGATCAGCATGTTGTACATGTGGATCCAACCAAGATCCAAGTCATTCGTGACTGGCCAGCCCCAACCACACTCTATGATCTTTGGAGCTTCTTGGGCCTTGTCGATTTCTACCACAGGTTCATGTTGAGATTCTCCCATATTGCATGGGCCCTTAGCCAAATAACCAAGGGTGGTGGTAAGGTGAAATTTGCATGGGGTCGGTCCCAACAACAAGCGTTCGATGATTTGAAGCAGCGTTTGTGCTCAACCCTACTACTTTCACTACCAGACCTGCAGCAGCCCTTTGAGATCGAGATAGATGCTTCAGACTATGCGGTGGGCATCGTTCTCACTCAACACGACCACCCAGTGGCCTATCATAGTGAGACACTATCATATGTTGTCCATAAGTACCCTACTTATGACAAAGAAATGTTCTCCATTGTGCAAGCCTGTCGCCAGTGGAGACATTACATTCTTGGGAAGAAGAAAATCATCCACACTGATCATAAGCCACTGCAGTTCATGCAGACATAGGGGAAATTGTAGAATGATCACCATCAAAAGTGGTCCACATACTTGCAGCAATTCCACCTCAACATCAAGTATAAAACAAGAAGCACCAATCGCGTCACTGATTGCCTCAGCAGACCGCCAGTCGCAGAACTCACCACGGTGTTAGACTCCTGTGGCCATGAGACCTCTGGATGGCCCTAACTCTATGAGATAGACCCGGACTTAGCCACCACCTACCAAATGTTGGGTGCAAATGTAGTTGTTGATAATTTCCATCTTCAGGATGGTTTGTTGTGTCGTCTGGGTCGTATCTTTGTTCCATCAAGCAAGTGAGTGAAGCTAATTTGGGAAGCCCACTACAGTCAGGTGGAAAGACACTTCAACGTCGAAAAGACAGTGGCGATGCTACAGAAACATTTATACTGGCCAAAACTTCGACAGGAGGTTAGCGAGTATATCAGGTCCTGCACTACTTACGCTATTGCCAAACCGACCACAAAGAAACAAATCATGTACACCCCTCTTCCCACTCCTGAAATTCCATGGGAATCCATCTCAATGGACTACATGTCATACCTCCCATCCACCAAGCGGGGGAATGACTGTGTTTTTGTGGTTGTTGATCGCTTTTCTAAGATGGCGATTATGGTTGCCTACAAGAAGAACATCACAGTAGAGGCCACTACCAAGCTCTTCTTTGAACGAGTCTGGGTACATTTTGGAATCCCACAAACCATTGTCTCAGATCAGGACAGTCAATTTCTCAGCACATTCAAGTCGAGTCTCTGGTCACTACTGGACACCAAGCTCACCAAATCCACAGCCTTCCAACCCCAGACATATGGTCAAACCGAGGTTGTAAATTGAATGATTGTGCATATCCTTCACATGTATATTTCAAAGAACCCTCCCACATGGGATGAGATCCTTCCCTATGTCCAACATAGCTACAATCGATCCCTACATATCTCAACCGGCCATAGCCCCTTTCAGGTGGGGTTGTGATTCTAACCATTGGGTCCCATAGATGTTGCACTTCCCCTTGCAGTCACCTCGACTGACTCATCTCCTACTCCAACTAAAGTTGACAAAACCACCCGATTCATTGGGTGGATCTAGCACATCTGCCAACAGGTTTAGGATATCCTACAGAAGTCCAATGACAAGTACAAGTAGTGTCATGATCAACATCGGGTGCCACATAAGTTTCAGGTGGGCAACAAAGTTTGGTTGCACTTGCAAAAAGAATGCCTTGCAGGACCCCATCGAAAGCTTTTCCCACTCTATTATGGGTTGTACACCATCACCAAGGTTGTGGGGTACAATGATTTTGAGCTCAACATTCCTCCTTTCCTTGGCCTGCACCCAGTGTTCAACGTGGATCTCCTTCACCCTTATTTCCCACCATTATTGGACACCTCAGACGTAGCAGAGAAGCTGACACCAATAGATCTCAACCTCGACTGCATACAAAAGGAATCCATTGATTAGATTGTGGACACACAGATCAAGGGCACTCGACAGTAAAGGATCCATCTTTATCGAGTCGTCAAAGCAGGGCAGCTCCTGCACTAAGGCAAGTGGCTCACCCGGGACCAAATTCAGCAGAAATTTCCTCATCTGATGGGGAAAATCAACACAATGGATACCATTGCTTCCTAAGGAGGGATTATTGATCTATGTGGATATCGGTGGCCACCCACCTCTTCCAACTGGCTCAAAATAGTTTTCTGACAATTTTGGCAATTTACTATTTTTAGCAGTTTTAACTTTCGAGGCCATTTTGAGGGCCTAAATGAAGGTTTTTCAGGATCGAGATTCTCAATGATAGTTGAAGGCATAATTGAGTCCCCATAATGAATCTCCTCAATGATACCTTTCCAACGGGCTATCATACGCCTAAAACAAAGATCGTATGCAAAAGTTACAACCCTGAGAAGTTGATGTACTAACTTAACCAAACGGGACCCACATGACTTTTGGCACTTCATCTCTTAGGGTTAGGTTTTTGGATGTCTAGGGTTTTTGGCATTCATGTTTATTGTAAAAAGTCCTTTAGAACCTCATTGTAATCATCTTCTTGCGAATGAGCGCAGTTGTCACATCTCTTCTCAGAGATAAGCCGCCACCATTCCAGCAAGCTTGTTTTTGCTGCATTTTACAGTTTCAGCGTATTTCCTTATTGAATAGAAAATCAGTTTTATTGTCTCTCTGTTATTTTTTGTTAAGAACTTGTTAATAATCTATAGTCATTTTTTTCTGCTCATAAAATCTGGATCAAACATAGTTTAGATGCTTGCTTCCAGTTCTGCTTGTGTAGCATATATTTTGGTTTATCTTGTTTTCTTGAATAAAAGCCACTAGGTGTTATTAGTTTAGGTTGCAGCTCAAGATGGCTTACTTTAGTCTTAGTTTATTTTGCGTGAAAGATTTATTCTTTTCATTTGATGCCTTTTTATTTTTTTGTTTAACTCAAAGCATGGATTAACTTTGGTTTTCATTCATCTTCATGAGGAAACCATGTGCATAATTCTTAGAGAAATTCAACTGGAAGATTCATTTGTTTCAATGGCATTCACTCTAACAATCATACATGGGTTGCAGTAAACCAGAATATTGTGATCCTGAGTTGTTGAAAAAAAGTATATGGTGTTTAATACTTTACAGTTTAGGGAAGGTGGAAACCTAGTTGGAGGAATATGTGATTAAAAATGTTTCCACTGAATGGAACGGAGTTCCTCCAATGCTTACACTGGAGCAATGTCGTTAAATCCCTTGAAAAGGAATCATATCATTTGTTCATGGCCTTGTTGTTCATAATCCAAAATGGCTTTGCAATCCCTATTGATCAATCTTCTAATGGCTACATTTTTCACAAAATCTTTTGGACCAACTGATCGATGTTGCAATATCATGCGTCTATTCTCTTGGTTCTCGAAACAAATACCGGTGAGATAAAATATGGTTACAAACCTTCTCAACATGTATGCATTTTTGTAGACTTAAACCCTTCATGATGAGCTTATTTCAAGAATATATAAGGTAGATCATCGATTTGTTCATAAGAAATTCAAAATCATATAACAAAGTGTGATCACCATACCTTAATTCTTTCATGATGGTGTCAGTTGAGTATAATCACCGAGTATTTATTTCTCTATGAAGAGGTTGTGCCTGAGACTTTTGGTACATGTATTCCTTTCCCATTCATAAAAGCTATTTTCATTTATTGGGAAAAGAAATAATATATTTTATCTCTAGCATGTATCTCTAGTAACAGAACATCGAATGTTTATTTCCCTTTGAATATTTTAAGTATCTTGGAAATAATGAGAGTTACAGAGTAGTACATGCACATAGACACTTTAATGACATCTTTGGCACCACACGCTCCTAAGCCTGAATTTTGAGGACAAATACTTTTTCTATCATCTTGGGTGACAAGATAGATATTTGTTCTTTGGTCCTGTGACCTCAAGTGGATAAGATTCATCTTGTTATCATCATACATGGTCCATTCTAAGGGTGAACGTTTCTCAAAACATTGTCCTTATAAAGATCAATCTTCAGAAAAATTAGATCTCAAAAGACCTACGTAGTATTTTTCAGATCATGTGGCTTCCTTTAATGACTTGGGTATTTCGACATACAATGATTTCATGCTTATCGAAGTTTGAAGGTGTCTTTTGAAGCTCCATTTACTCATATTTAACTTTCTTGATCTGATTATCCATTCTTATTGCTCTACTCTTCAAACAACTTGATGAAGTATTTTAACTTGGCTGATTGAATGGTTTTCATTTGGTTTTCTCTTGATATGGTATTATTTTGGTTTTATCATGAAGTTCATTGGTCTAGTTGTCTTCATCTTGATATCCCTGGGGGTTTTTTGCATCATGATGTTTCTATTACTTTTAGAATTGGAATTATCAATTGTTGAAAGAGCATATACATTTGATCCAAGTCATGAAAATAACAATGAATCTATTCAAGGAACTAGTCTATGAATTCTTGAAATCATATTGACAAGGCTCATCGAGAATGATATTTCAAAACTCAACCAAGTACACAAAGCACGAATCATCTAGTAAACTGCACATTCACATGCATAAGTACCACTTGTTGGTCTATAATCCCATGCTCAAGGGAGTTCTGAGAGGAAAAGTGTCACACATGGCCTTACTATTTCATTTATGTTTACATGTATTATGTGGACACTTATCTCAATTTCATATATTGAACCTATTCGAATCAGACCATACAGGATCTACAACTTGGTTTCAAGGAGATGGAAATTGAAGAAGTGCTAACAAAAATTGTTTGATTAGCATTCTCAACTGAGAAAGAGCATTATAATTCAAGAACAATGATATCTAACAAATGAACCATGGTTTGAATCCTATAAGACATCAATGAAGAAATGGTTTTCAAAATGCACCACTTTAGGGTAGAACTGGTGGTTATCACAGCCATAGTCATTTGCTTCCTAAAAGGGAACTTCCACTCAATAGACGAGTATCCAAGATATGTTGAATCCACCTTTATATTAATATATCGACATGATCCAGGCGGATATTGGTGGCCACCCACCTACTTCAGTTGGCTCATTTTGACAGTTTTGAATCGGCGCGCTCTTCTGTAATTCTTTGTGTTTGTGGGTTCTACACTTTTGGGGTTGTCTGAAGCCCTACATAGCTTCCAGGTGGAGATTGGTGGCCACATGTTGGGTATGTGTTATATTATTTGCATGAGCAGTAGTGTATGAGTTGTGTCGAGCGTGCATGGGGGTTTGAGGGGGGGGTGCAGGGGGGGGGGAATCCCCCCACACAGGAGTTCGGGGGTAGCGCCCTCGAGAAATTTTTTTTGCCTCAGGAAACTATTGAGCACTTAACACACCCTAAAAATCTACATCAAATATCACTTTTTGGGTACCACTTGATCTTTTGGCATTGTCTAATATGGAAAATGTTTCCTTTTCTTATCATTTTTGTTTCTCATTAAGTCTTTAAAATCTTGCCTGGACATGTGAAAAATCATTAAATTAAAAGACGGATATCTAAACTAGAGAAATGACAATCAAAGTTTTCCTATACACGCTTAAGGATTTCGGCATCGGGAAGGATTAAACGTGAAAGAAAAAACTAGAGAGAATCAAAGCCGCTAAGCCTCGACCTTCGTCGGTGTCGGCATACGCGAAATTTCTTTTCAGACAAGCACCACCAATAATATCATCGATGACCGATCAATTCGGCATCGGTTGATCTGTCGGATCTTTTAATGACTATGGTTGAGTTTTAATTTTGCATGTGTTAATTAACCATTTGAGAAAACTTAATGAAAGAATGAGGAAAGAAGAGTAATTATGACAGCCATATACACATATGAAGATCTGAAATGAAATAATAGACAGCAAACCATAACACGCAGATTGATAACGGAGTTCGGCACAACTTTGCCTACGTCTCCAGGCCTTTGTCTCTATGGGGGAGGCTTCTTTATTTCTGTTCAAAATCTCAAAAGTACATCGCATCAGTTCCAATTGGCTACAAGACTAATTTGGTCATGTTCTTCCAGATCTCAAGAACCCTTAAAAAAAAAACGGCACGCAAAATGAACGTCCAGAGCTCCCAGAAATGGTCGGACAGTGTCTGCTCCTCAATAGCTTCCCTACATAAAAATGGCTTTGGCTTGGCTTCTCTTCAGCATAACTCTACTCTGACTGCTACTCATGGCCTCAAACAAGCTTGGTTTATATAGAGCTGAAGTTGGTTGTTCATCTCCAACTTCCTCCCAAAATTTGGGCTCCAAAAATGCCCAATATCTCCCAAAAATGGAGAAAATGCATTAAAATCAGGCTCAGTATCTTTTAAAAAATCCAAAACAATTCAAAATAACCCACTATATATGAATTATTGGGCATAATACCCCTTCATCCGGTGTGCACCCCCTTATTCTCGGTCATATGAGGCCATGTGGCTGAGCGCTAGCCCAAAGGCTATGCACTGGCCCCTTTCCATAAGCGTTGGCTCCTGGTTCAGTGGCATGGCATAGATCCTCGGGCTATACAACTACCCGTGTGCTCCGGTCATCGGATCATCCCTAGGTCACATGGTGAACCGCCCGTGGACTAAGGGCTGGCTCTATCTGCTCTCGGTCGTGTGGTGACATGTATTGAACCGTGGCTTATACTTCGACACTATCCATTTGACCTCCGTTGTGTTAGCTCCACGCCCGTAGCCATATGGGTGGTAATATAACCAAGGGCTGGGGCTAGGCCCCGGCCCTTTCCCCCACCATTTAAAACCTTAATCAAAAATAAATATATTTTTGGCCATTTACATAACAAGAACCATGCGAGGGGCGGGCAGTTAGCCCAGCCCTGCCAGTCCGTTGTCGAGAGGGAAGTTCGCGGGTTCGACCCACGCCGAAACCATACAAAATTTTATATAAACCTATGAACCATTCATGAGGTTCCACGTGGCAGCCCATCATTGGGCCACATGGCACCTCAACACCCAACCGAAGTCTACCATGCGTCAGATGCCAATTAGTCCACGTGCCTGCCACCTGTCAACCTGTACGTCTGCCCTGTCAGCCTACCACTTTAGCTACTAACATCATCCGTGCCACGTGTCACCCTTACAGTGGTGACATGTGTCACCCCTGGATAGGTCCAGTTGTATGCCAAATCAACCTGCCACACTCTGCCACATGTCATCACCCGAGGCTGCCATGTGTCGTCTCCAAAATATACCACGTGTCGCCTTCAGGAGCTTCCACGTCAGCCTGTACGGACTGTACAGTCATCCCCTTTTTT
>JZKD02S1652983.1:439244-477751 GCA_000966675.3 Picea glauca
TGAGAATGAGGAAAATTTGATGAGGAACCTTCACTGCATACCTCAGATATGTTTTCTGAAATAGATGTAGAAGGCACTTCCTTCAATCCTTCTTTTCCTTTGTTGTTCTTTGAAGATTTCACTTGAACCGTGCTCTTTCGTTCCAAGTAGTCTTCATACAACACCTTCACCATCTCGGCCATGGAAAACACCGAATTTCTGAACTCCTTCTCATTTTGAGAAAGTCCTCCTGTAGATGCCATTTTCTTCCTTGAGATGAGCTCTTCCCTGGATAACATGCGAAACTCAAATCCAAACGTCAACTAGCTCTGATACCACTTGATCCGTCGGATATTTTAATGACTATGGTTGAGTTTTAATTTTGCATGCATTAATTAACCATTTGAGAAAACTTAATGAAAGAATGAGGAAAGAAGAGGAATTATGACATCCATATACACATATGCAGATCTGAAATAAAATAATAGACAGAAAACCATAACACGCAGATTGATAACAGAGTTCGGCACAACTTTGCCTACGTCTCCGGGCCTTTGTCTCTGTGGGGGAGGTTTCTTTATTTATGTTCAAAATCTCAAAAGTACATCGTAGCAGTGCCAATTGGCTACAAGACTGATCTGGTCATGTTCTTCCAGATCTCAAGAACCCTGCAAAAAAAAATGGCACGCAAAACGGACGTCCAAAGCTCCCAGAAATGGCCCGACAGCATCTGCTCCTTAATAGCTTCCCTGCATAAAAATGGCTTTGGCTTGGCTTCTCTTTAGCATAACTCTACTCTGATTGTTTCTCATGGCCTCAAATAGGCCTGGTTTATATAGATCTAAAGTTGGTTGTTCATCTCCAACTTCCTCCCAAAATTTGGGCTCCAAAAATGCCCAATATCTCCCAAAAATGGAGAAAATGCATTAAAATCAGGCTCAATATCTTTTAAAAAATCCAAAACAATACAAAATAACCCACTATATATGAATTATTGGGAATAATCCCCCTTCATCCGGCGCGCGCCCCCTTATTTTCGGTCGTATGAGGCCATATGGCCGAGCGCTAGCCCAAAGGCTAAGCGTTGGCCCCTTTCCATAAGCGTTGGCTCCTGGTTCAGTGGCATGGCATAAATCCTCGGGCTATACAACTACCCACACGCTCCGGTCATCGGATCATCCCCGGGTCACATGGTGAACCACCCATGGACCAAGGGCTAGCTCTATCCACTCTTGGTCATGTGGTGACATGTATTGAACCGTGGCTTATACTTCGACGCTATCTGTTTGACCTCCGTCGTGTTACCTCCGTGCCCGTAGCCATATGGGTGGTAATATAACCAAGGGTTGGGGCTAAGCCCCGACCCTTTCCCCCGTCGTTTAAAACCTTAATCAAAAATAAATATATTTTCGGCCATTTACATAACAAGAACCATGCAAGGGGCGGGCGGTTAGCCCAGCCCTGCCAGTCCGTTGCCGGGATGGGAGGTCGCGGGTTCGACCCACGCCGAAACCATACAAAATTTTATATAAACCTACGAACCATTCACGGGGTGCCATGTGGCACCTCAACACCCAACCGAAGTCTGCCATGCATCAGATGCCAATTAGTCCACGTGCCTGCCACCTGTCAACCTGTACGTCTGCCCTGTCAGCCTACAACGTCAGCTGCTGACATCATCCGTGCCACGTGTCACCCTTACAGTGGTGACACATGTCACCCCTGGATAGGTCCAGCTGTACGCCAAATCAACCTGCCATGCTCTGCCACATGTCATCACCCGAGGCTTCCATGTGTCATCTCCATAATTTTCCATGTGTCACCTTCAGGAGCTGCCATGTCAGCTTGTACGGACTGTACAGTCATCCCCTTTTTTTGCCTATTTGCCTTTTCGGACAGAACATGATATCTTGCTCATACGGAGCCTGTTTGACGAAGTAAATATACCACCGGAATCAAGAAGACGAGACGGACGCAATGGTGTTGGTTTCATCACATTCCGAGCACTTTCATTTTTGAGCATTTTTTAAACCCTGTCAGGCTTCTGGATCCGATTTCGGATCATCGGTGAAAGTTAAAAGAATAAGCATTGAACGAAAAATGAAATAATAATTGCCAACCACTGAGACATTTTTTGCATCGGGGGTTTAAAAGATGATAACCCACGAAGAAGATGTGTGCTAGCTTTATTCCCAAGACCGTCGGACACTCTCCCGGCACCGGCAGTCGCAATGTTGAGCCCAGTTTAGTGAGTTCAACTTAAACAAGGCCTCAAGTCCCATCATTACCCATAAGTTAATTTCCTGTCCATTAGTGCCTTATATCCCGAGTCAACGGTGCCGTGTCAATACCATACGATGAAGAAAATCGACGTCGGAAGTTTTCTCACGAGGATAATGACGGAAATATGCATACGGATATCGCCTATTCCCAATCTACCCACTAAGAAGATGACGTGATGGGACGTTTTGGCTCCGAGGTACGCTAGATATGACGCATTTAAAGGTTAATTAATTCCAGAATATCACACTAATTTCTAATTCGTGCACGAATCAGAGGACCGTTGGAACCTGGCAATACAATGCATTTTTCCCCCCGCGTCTCCATCATCAACCCTTTTATAATTTATTTGCAGAGATTCAGCGGAATATTGTTTTTAATTTCACCCATTAATTGTATTAACTAGTTGATACGACTGGTAGGATCTCTCTCATTATATTCTCTAAGTCATTGAAAATAGGGTTATTCGGTGCACGAAGGAATCCAGATCATCCAGAAGAGCGAGACAAGCAGTCTGGGGATAACTTCCAAGGTCCAGTGAGTATAAAAACAATATTTTAGCAAGCGTTATAGGTATGTACCAGTCTATGAATTTTTTATGCTTCATTTCATACACTTTATCCAATGTCACCCTGCACACCTACCTAAAGATTGTTTTCAGTTGCAGGAACGATGCCTCCGAAGAAACCCACCACCAGGAAATATCCAAGAGAACCAAATCTATGGGAACCAGAGGTGGGAGAAGGTTCCTCCCTAGCGGTGGCAAGACAATTGGAATTCCCTCCAAAAATAGTGTCCGTCATCAAAACCACCACCAAGAAATCTTTCATTCAACCCCTAGCCTTTGGAGCCACAGAGGCGAACATTGGGACCAAGACAGCATTCCTGCGTTGGGAAGAACTTTTCAAGAAAATTAAGCAGGAAGAACTCCCCGAATATACTCCGCACAACGATCCTGATACGAGAAGACTCGACGATGAAGTCCTTATGAATGTCTGAAAGGCGTATCTATGCATGGTGGCAAGCAGGACTCCGGTATTTCCCTGCATTGAACTCCTGAAATAGATTATTGATCACACTGACACACAAAATTGTTTTATTAATGAAGACAATGGTGGGTGTGTCGGGTTTTTCCTTCCATTAGAAGTGCATAATTATTACAAGCTCAGAGATCCAGAAGAGTGGTTAAATATTGATTTTGTTATGAGCTTCTATGAGAAACATGATACCAGTAAGGTGATGGCTTCCTAGTGGAGAGAGGATAAAAATTTCACCAATAGGACCTTTGGGTGGTACCCGATCACCAACCTTAGAGAACCTTACATCTATCTAATGGCTCTCCTCTGTAGATTGCATGGGGAATAAGACTCCTCCAGGTTTTCAGAAGCTTGGATGCCTCTAGAGTATACCATAGCCATTTCTGGAACAGGTTTTAACTGGGGTGCAATCATCTCCAAACAATTGATCACCTGCATCCGGAAAGATCAGACGTCGAAAGAAGGAGAAACCCCATCCTTTTACATGGAATCTTATCTTTTGGACGTCGTCTGCGCTAGAAATAATTTCACTAGAATGAAATTAAGCTGGCATACCTCAGATCTCCCGATCCATGTTTATTTCAGCATCTTGTGGTAGAACAGGTACAAGAAATCCTACCCTCTCATCTATGACCCATTTATCTCACATATTCATCTGTTGTTGTTCAAGAAAGAATGCCCAATGTTGTCAGACGCAGCCAAAAAGATTATATCGGAGGTTGGCCACTGGTATTTGGATGAGCGTGATACCTACATCAAGGTTTTCGGTGCCACCGGAGCACCTCATCTGCTACATGTATATGTCCATGATCGACTAATAGTAGGGGAAATATGTTATGAGTGCATCTTGAAAGGTTACAATGCTACTTTGGTAAATAATAATAAGTGGACCTTCATACCCTATGGGTTCCATATTGGTTTCTACATGGTAAAGGACATCGTGCAGGCCAAGCAAGAAGGGTTAAGCCAATTGGAGTTCTGCTTTTAGACTGGTTGATTTCGCAAGCATGACCCAAGGGCATGGTCCTGAAGCATGCACAACAGGTATCATCTTGCTAGCCATATGCCCATGATAGATTTGAGGATGAAATCTTCACTGAAAAATGATCAAGACTGGGAAGAGGTGATGGCGAGAATGGATGACCCCAAGGCAAACAGATTCAAGGCTATGAATTGGGATGAACAAGCAAAAATCTCGGAACAAACAGTTCAATAGACCATCATGACAAGAGAAGAAATGATATTAGTCGAAGCGGTGGGATCTCCCCAAGGTACCACTGAAACGGCAAGGATTTCCCAGGAAACCCCGATACAGGACATGAATTTCCCCAAGGTTCAAGACATGCGAGAGAGAGGGGGGATTATGTATCAACACACATTGCAGATGATGGGTCTGATTTGAGATATCCTGGACCCCATCAGGTTGACAAGGTTTCTGACCGATAGCCCAAAAGAGAGCTTGGTGGGGTTAAGCGGCCCTGATTTTGTAAACCCAGGTAACAACAACGGGTCAAATAACCCTGATTCTACAAAGCCACTAGCCGTATCACCAACAGGTACGACGATTCAACCAGAGGCAGGTAAAACATCAGTGGGAGCAGGCACGCCTAATCCTTTGAGTGAATTTATAAATATATATAGCAATGATGAGAGCCCGGATACATCTCTCGGGACCCCTGTGCGTATCCAAGAAGAAAAGGGACATGAGAAGAATGCTTTTCCTGATCCCAAGGTCTAGACCTAGGAAATCCCATGAAAGGAAAAATAAAACAAAAATGTTCCCGACACGAAGAACCGCGAAGTGTCGGAGACCTAGGCCGATGATCTGAAGGGTAAGTCAAAACCATACGAGCCAAATAGAGGATCCCCACAAAAAGAAGTTGACAATTCGACTGACAACGAGTAAGTGAGTATCGGGTATTTTCCCAACGTCTCTATTTCACTTGATACTCAAATCCCCAATAAGCGATGGGCAGAGGTCGAGCCCTCGGAGTATAACGAGAAAGTTCAAGAACATGATCTGGAACAAGTATACACCACTGGAAATCTGGGAAACACACTTACATAGGGTGATCAGCAGATTCCTGAACCAGTGGATGAGGTGGTTGATATCTATGTGATCTCCTACGATCGAAAGAAGAGGGCCACCATCCAAAGAACCATGAAGAAAAGGAGAAACATGTTGGATCGCTCAGTCCTCATCACCACAGAGGAGGATTTGATAAACACAGAAAATTCCATAACATTCGAGCTCACCAGCACGGGAATGGTGATTTCAGATGCCACCCTGGACAGAGCTAAATGGGATGAAAAAAAATTGGCTTCTACCCTGAAGGAGCTAGATCATTTGCACCATTTAGATGAATACTATAAGGGCACCACTCAGACCGTAGTTTATCTAATAAGCGAGTTCGAAGTGGCTTACAACAAGTTCACACACGAGCGGCACATGTTCACTGTGAAGATAATCGAGCTCTAGGAAGACGCTCTCATGGCACTCACAACATGAAAGGATATGGAGTGATGGCATGAAAGGGCCCAGCAAGCTGTAGAAAGACTCGAATACATCGATGCAGTCTAGCAAGGCTGAGATAAAGAAGAACACGGAATCTGGTTGTTGGGAAAAATAGTCTTGATCGTATGAAGCGATCGACCGAGTACTGGGCTAAGATGTCCCAAGAACCACACAGAGAAATTCAAAAGAAATGGGAAAAATGCGAGAAACAGTGGGGTAAAATCAACTAAGCAATGAAGGATATAGGATTCCCAGAGTTCGGAGACCCCAATAACTTCATCAACTTATGTGACATAGTCAGATCACATGCCAAGAAGGATTCACTATGGGTCGAAGAGCTAGCCAAGGTGACCGTTACGTCACCAAGACAAGTGCAAAGATTTATGGAACATCCGATGAAGGTTCAAATCGTGCTACAATAGTTAAATGTGAGTCTAGTGAAGTACCGATTGCATGCGATCGAGATCAGAGGATTCTACGTGGCTCTGATGGAGCAGCACAGGTTCCCATGGGCTCAAACCTAGGATGAATTGTTTATCAATTGGTCTGAGTATGAGAAAATTCATCCTTTCAGAGAACTATCTTGAGTTGACTATTAAAGAAACTGTTAGAAGATGACGCCACATGGTGTATTTTGATTTGCTTAAAATGCACTTAGCCGTTGTTTTCAGTTGAACTTTAGATTATAAATAAAGACATCGACCAATTAGTTAGAGGTTGATGGTTGTGGCAACAACTCTTTCTTTCTGGTTGTTAAGAATTATTTTGAAGCTTCTTTGAATTGAGAAGTCCTTCTAGACCAAAAACAAGTTATTTTCATCAATTCCATGTGTGACTGGACGTGGGGAAGAACTATTTCCTATCATGTTTCATGAATGATGTTGTAATGACTAAGAGCAATTAATTATGTTGTCAAGTTATCTGGTGCAGTGTTTTGTTGTTCTTTGATTTAATGATGAAGATGAATCATTGTGTTATTATGTGATGAATGGTTTTGGTAGATGAATTATTTTGCTTGCCATTATTTCATTGCATATGTGTTTTATTTCTGGCAGTTAGTATCTCAAACAGTAATTGGATGCTCATATGGTTAATGTATTTGTACTAGGCCTGTGGTATAAAATTTTCGTCTGCATGCTTGAGCAGCGAGTTATCCCAAGTTCAACATCTTCCCCTTAGTTAAGCTTAATTCCATTTTTGTTGCCAAGTTGGTTTATACCGGCTTACATCTCATATCGGTCCCACCCAAGAGAAAATATAGAAAAGAGAATAGTCCAAACTAAAGGAAGAGCCTTCACAAGAAAACGTAAATTCCATCGATAATTTGGCCGAATCACAAGATCTGGAGAACCATTCCACTATTAAACACTGCAGAGTCTAATTGGGCCTCGGTGGTGGGTTTGGTTCCTACTGTTGATTCAAGGGATTTAAGACCCATCAACATAATTGGCGCTAGATCAAGGGCCTGAGAATGAATGGTTGGATATATATTCTACAGAGTATTTCAAATAGCCTATAGATTCAAAACAACCCACATGCATGTCTAGTCATTCCCAAGACAGCCCACACACGCTAAGTACTCCCTGAACGAGTAACTCACCCTAGCCCAAGGAAGAACCTTTTCACCCTGAAATACCTTACGCTCTTCCTCACGAGGAAGTAAATCAATTCAGAAGAATCACAAGAGCCTATGCCCGGCAGATCAGTGCGTTGTCCTTAGCTCCCATACTCCCTCAAAGAAAACAACAAAGAAGACCAGTGGTTAGTACTCCTAACGAGGTTTTTGTACACTCGGTAGAAGACTTAATAGATTTCGCAATCACCAAAATCCAAGAACCTCTTGATTTGATACCTAAAACGCCAGTCAACGACGTCTCTGAACCGGATGATTTTTCGGAAGAGGAAGATTTTAACTCAAAGTATGAAGATATGGAAGGCAACAACAACCATAATGATGAAAAGGGGAACCCGCCTCTGAACAATAAACCCTGATTAGCCAGAGACGCTTTGGCCCTCCCAGGACCAGTGCACAACCTTCCTCATCATCCAGAGACGTTTCTTCCTAAGTTCGATCCCGAAACCTTTGGATTTCCTGAAGATCATATCAAGAAATTTATACTAGTGATCAGGCTTATGAATGTCCAACATGAAGACGTAGTCTGTAGAATTTTCCCCTATACGTTTGAAAATTTGTCTTCCACGTGGTACTTCAACCTGCCGATAGGATCTATAACTAGCTGGACGAAGTTCTAGAAATGTTTTCTAGACAAATTTGTCGAAGAAACTACTAGGGGAGCTCTAATGGTCAAGTTGTTCGCCACCACCATGAGTTTGAAAGAAAGGGTCAATGACTTCAATCAAAGATTCACGACTATATTGAACAAGTTCCATCCCGAAGCTAAGCCAACTCAAGAATTGCAAATTGAAGTTTATGGTAATTCTCTCCCAGCTTCCATTTCCATGTTTGTAAAAAGGGTTGCTAAACGAACCCTAGCTGAGAATTTCGAAGAATCCAAAACGATAGAATTCCATATGAAAGGGTGTAAATAAGGCCAGGTTTCATTAGTTAAGAAATAAGCTCAACCTCCCCCTAGGAGAGGACTCCTTTTGACTAGACCTTCAGGGAAACAGCAGAACAGACTCCCGACAAAGGTAATGGAGACATAGAAAATCTACAACGCATGGTTAAGAAACTATCAAATGAGATCATAGACATGAAGAGAAATGCAGGGGAAGGAAACTAAGGCCAAAGGCCCTACAAGACTTTCTTTAAAAGGAACCCACCATTCAAGGTGATTGAACCTCCCCCAACCAACTTAAATATCGATCTAGGGAATGTGGCATCGGATTCTTTCAGTATCTATCATCAGGAAAACCACTCCAAAAGAGACTACCCTCAATGGGTGCACGCCATGAATTTGATGTCCAATCGGTTTCTAGACGAAGTCTTCCTGACCAAATGATCAAGCAGTTCAATTATGAATATTTCTGACCATGAAGAGATTCATCCACCACAAGATACAACCATGTTGATATGGGATCTCGACCTGATCATGCCTTTCAACGACCTGTTTGAGTCTCAAGGACCACGTGTTGAGGTATCGGTGGTGCAAACGCGCAGTAAAGGTCCACCTGTCTCAAAAGACATCACTTCTACCCAAACTTTGAGAGATAAAACATCCCTCGATCCCATGAAAACACCTTTTTCTCCCAGTAGGAAACCTATAAGCATCCATACCCGAGAATCGCCCAAAATTTATTAAAACGTACTTGAAGATTTGAAGAAGTTAAGGGAGAACATATCAATCATGGACATGTGCAGGATCCCTCAGTAGAAGGACTTCCTGCTACAATATTTGAACTCAGTAGAAGACCCTGTGACTAGCAATGGTCTAGAAATAAATCTGTCTCCCATAGACCCAGTAAATAAACCAACCGTGAATACATGTTTGGAAGATAAGAAAGGGAAGCCTTTTGTCCCACCTTTCCTCTTAACGTTCGAAGTTTTCAACATGAATGTCCATAATTGTTTGGTATATTCAAGAGAATATTCCAACGTTATGCCCTTGTCAATCTGCAGAAAATTAAATGTCATTCCTCTACAAAGCGACAAACATGTGATATAGCTAGACAAGACCCAGGTCAAAGTCATGGGGGAACTCAAAGATGTAATGATCATAATAGCGACACATCCTAAATTTGTGCAAGTGATTGACGTCATCATGGTAGACATCCTAGAGGCCTATGGGTTATTACTAAGTCGATATTGGTCTGAGAAGTTAAATGGGTACTTTAGCACAGACTGGGAACACCTTTGGCTACCATTGAAGGGATACAAGAATATAATCAGAATCGATAGGGAGAGATATCTGAAACATACAGTCACTAATCTAGAAACCCTGAATGAACCCTCATCTACAGATTTCCCCGTGTTGGGCAATTATTCCTGTGATTCCCACTTCGAAAACTTTTCTCCTCTCTTATCCGATGTCCCCTTCACTCAAAAATATGAAATGGTCTTTCAAGAGAAATAGTCGATACCAACAAAAGACACCCTCTTCTGCCAAGACCTTGCGTTAGAAATTACAAAACAAGAGATAGGAGAGCTAGAAAGTAATAAGGAAGGAGAAAAGGGCTATTGTCTTTCACAAATTTGGACCATATACTTTGATGGATCTAAATCGTAGGAAGGATCAGGGATAGGGTGCATCCTCATTGATCTAAAAGGTAAATGTTATTTCATGTCATGTAGACTAGAATTCGAATGCACCAATAACAACGACGAGTATGAATCTCTAGTACAAGGGTTAAAGAAATCCATAGACTTGAACATCAAAGAATTGAAAGTTTTTGGGGACTCTGAGATTATTGTTAGACAAGTAAGGAATACTATACACTGCAATTCCCCTCACCTGAAGAATTATTAGCAGCAAGTGCATAGGTTAATGGACCATTTTGAATCTTTCAATATCACCGTGATCCCTAGAGCAAAGAACATCCTTTTTTATTCCCTGGCCATAGCTTCTTCGAGGCTGTCACCTCTGGAGGACTATGAAGCCTCCCGGTTCACTGTGGAACTACTCTACAAACCATCGGTGCCTAACAATATCTCTAATTGGAAGGTCTTTGAAGGAGATGAACAAACCATAAACTTCATGACTAACCAAGACAATTTCAAATATTTATCCATTGATGATGAGGTATTCTAGGAGCAAGCGATAGAAATTGATCCTCGAATAGGCCAAACTATTGACAGATCGAAATCTCACACCATCCTGAAGGGGATAGCTAATCTAGAAAATATGTTTGACCTGAAAGAACGCTTTAGGGGGCCTAAGAATGCAAAGACTGGCAGCTCTTGTCCCCTGCATGAAACTATAAATCTCATAACCCCAGAGAATCCAAAGAATGTGAATCTCGTCAAAACCATATCTAAAGAGGAAAGAAAGGCTTATCTCAAACTGTTCAGACAATATCAAGATGTCTTTGCATGGTCCTATCGAGACCTGAAAACCTATGAAACCTGGATCATTCAACACATTATACCATTAAAAACTGAGGTGAAACCTTTCCAACAGAAGATCTGAAAGTATCACCCATCCCTGGAACCTCTCATGTATCAATAATTAAAGAAATTTTTAGATGTCGAGATCATTTTCCAGGTCAGGCATTCCACATGGGTAGCAAATCTGGTTCCTGTGAGGAAAAATTCTGGAGAAATTCGCTTATGCGTAGATTTTATAAATCTCAACAGAGCTTCAAAAAAGAACAATTACCCAGCCCCACCAATGGAGAAAGTCTTGCAGACCGTGTCTAGATAAGGTATTTTCTCCCTACTAGATGGTTTCTCAGGTTACAACCAAGTCTTGGTTTCGGAGGAAGATCGTTTAAAAACTACCTTACGAACCAAGTGGAGAACCTTCACTTATAAACGCATGCCTTTTGGGTTAATCAACGCAGGAGAGACCTTCCAAAGGCACATGGACATATCATTTCGGGGACTAATCAACAAGTGTGTGGTAGTGTATCTAGACAACGTAACCGTGTATTCAAAGAACAGAGAACAACACATATGACACTTAACTCATTTTCGAAAGGTGTAGGAAATACGGTATATCCTTAAATCCAAAGAAAACCATTTTCGGTGTCGAGGAAGGTAAGCTATTAGGTCATATTATATCCCAAGTAGGTATTCGCATATACCCAAAAAGGATTAGAGCCATAGCTCAACTCTCGTTGCCCCATAACAAGAAAGCGATGCAATCCCTTTTCGGGCAAAAAAATTTGGTGAGGAAATCCACTCCCGATTTCGTGAAAATCATCAAACCCTTACAAAAAATGATTCACAAAGATGTTGAATTTAAGTGGGATGATGAACGAAAGGATGCTTTCGGCAATATTAAAACTTCCATATCCCGGGCCCTTGTGCTATGAAGTCCCGATTTCAATAGGGATTTCTTCCTCTATACTTTCGCCTCTGACTAGTCGTTAGTTGCAGTATTGACTCGGAAGGATGATGACAACAATGAATCTTCGATGTAGTTCATGAGCACTAATATCCAAGGAGTCGAGCTTAACTATCCTATTGTTGACAAACAGGCCTATGAGGTATACAAGGCAGTAAAACACTTCATGTATTACATCTTCAAGAACCACACCAAAGTGATTGTGCCTCACCCTGCAATCTGATCCTTGTTTACTCAGCAAGAGATGGGGGAAAGAAGAGGGAAATGGATGGAATTATTCCAAGAATTTGATCTAGATATAAAACCTTCCAAACTTGTTAAGGGGAAAGGGTTGTGCAAACTCACAGCTGAAGCCCAGGACCAAGCAAATGAAGATTCTGGATGGGAGAATGAAATGCAATTATGGTGTGGTGAAGCTTCATACATTTCCCCAGGGCCCAAGTCTTGGTATAAGAATCTAACCTTCCTCCTACACCATGGGGCCTACCCAGGAAATCTCAACCCTGGGGAAAGGAGAGCTCTTAGGTTAAAATCTACACAATGCCGCCTCATAAATTCAGTACTCTTCCGAATTAATTATGATGGAGTACTCTTAATATGTATCAAACGTGAAGATGCAGACAAAGACCTGAAGGAACTTCATGATGGCCCTGTCGATGGGAATTTCGCAGGAAACACCACCACTCATAAGATACTAATAGTTGGTTATTATCAGCCCACCTTGTTCAAAGATGCCCATACCTATGACAGAAACTGTAAAACTTGTCAAGTAAGCGTCGGGAGGGAGAAGAGAGCGGAAATCCCACTCCAGCTAGTGATTTTCTCTAGGCCTTTTGAGAAATGTGGGTTAGATATCATAAGAGAAATCACACCAAGCTCTTCAAAACAACACAAGTACATTCTGACTGCCACTAATTACTTCACAAAATGGGCAGAGGCTATCCCTTTGAATCATGTAAATGAAAAAGTGGCGATCCAATTCATAGAGCAATAGCTAATCACGAGGTTTGGTGTCCCTTATGTCCTGGTTTTTTATAATGCAGCTTGTTTCTCTTCAACTCAACTGACAGAGTTTTCTTTGGACAAAGGAATCATAATTAAGTACTCTGCAAATTATTACCCACAAGGAAACAAGGTGGCAGAATCGACCAATAAGAACCTAGTAAAGATACTAAAGAAGACGGTTGTGAATAACCAAAGGAATTGGCATAATCTACTCCATAACGCTTTATAGGTCGATAGGGTCACATCCAAAGAATCCATAGGAAATTCCATCTACTTCCTAGTTTATGGACAGGAAGTTATTCTCCCAAATGGGTTTTATCTTCCATCTCTTCAACTAGCCCAAGATTCCAACGGGGATCCCTCCTCGGTCATACAACAAAGAATTGATACTATGCTCATGCTAGAAGAAGAGAGAGAAAAGGATAAGTCGAAATTCATAGCTCACCAACAGGTATTGAAAAGGTGGTTTGACAAGCATAAGGCCAAAGAGAAGGATTTTGAAATAGGAAACTTAGTACTGAAATGGGACAGGGCAAATGAGCCAAAAGGGAAACATTCTAAGTTTCAAAATCTGTGGCTTGGACCTTTCCAGGTGGCTGAGAAGATTGGGGCGGGAAATTATCGGTTACATAATTTTAGGGGGGAACTTGACGCCCTCCCAGTAAATGGCCAAGCCCTCAAACAATATTTCCAATAAATAAATCATAAAAAATAAAAAGGGGAGGCATCTTGTTTTAGTGTTTTCAAGATTTCGAAATACTTTTCTTTTTGGTTTTCTTTTGCTTTCTGGATTTCTGCTCTTTTGAAAGTTGTGTTTAGTGGGACAATGGTTGAACTTAAGTCATGTGACATAGAAAACTCTGTTCTGAACTCATCGCTCACATACAACTCAAGAAGCATCAAGGAACTTGAGGTTGCTTTGAGGAGCCCTCCATCTAACCCACGCAAACAAACAACTTCGAAGAAATGCTAGAAGTGCTTGCTTAGTGGTTTGGTAATACCTTAAGGGTAAGAAGGAAAGTTGGAAAGGACTACATGAAACCAAATACAAAGCTAGCAAAGGGGCCACCTAATCATCTCACTTTGTGAAATAAATAGACGTCATCCTCTCTCACTCGCTCAAGGTATCATGCCGAAATAAAATGGACATTATCAAAAGAGTGATCAGTAGGGGAGGGTATGCAGATATATTCATCGGGCTATAGACACTCCCTGGTAGTGGACCAAGGTCTATGATGTTGGGGTGACTCTGCCAGGGATATGGATGCTCGCTGGAAGTGGAGCAACACCAAAGCGAAGGAGTAAAGGTAACTAAGGGCTTCATGCCAGTGAATGCTTTACTAGTCTTGTGTAAAAGGGGACGTAAGTCAGGGTTACAGGAAGTGAAAGAGGAATAAAGGTCAAAACCCCATGGGATGACCCGGAAGAATCAACTGATTTATTTGAAATTGCCACAGGTAAAAGAGGATCTGATTTAAAATGAGGAAATTTTCTCCACTAGCTTTCGTACTAGCCAAGCATGAAGGAAGAATAGAGATTTTTCATTCACCCAGTGAATTGCCATTTGTTGAGCACTCAACACACCCTAAAAATCTACGTCAAATATCACTTTTTGGGTACCACTTGATCTTTTAGCATTATCTAATATGGAAAATGTGTCCTTTACTTATCATTTTTGTTTCTCATTAAGTCTTTAAAATCTTGCTTGGGCATGTGAAAAATCATTAACTTAAAAGACGAATATCTAAACTAGAGAAATGGCAGTCAAAGTTTTTCTGGGCGCGCATAAGGATTTCAGCATTGGGAAGGATTAAACGTGAAAGAAAACGCTAGAGAGAATCAAAGTTGTCGAGCCCCAATCTTCGTCGAAGTCGGTAGACGCGAAATTTCTTTTGCGACAAGCACCACCAAGAATATCGTCGATGACCAATCAATTTGGCATCGGCAAAAGTTAAAAGAATAAGCATTGAACAAAAAATGAAATAATAATCGCCGACCACTGAGACATTTTCTGCATTGGGAGTTTCAAAAGACGATAACCCACAAAGAATTTGCGTTCTAGCTTTAATCCCAAGGTCGTCGGACACTCTCTCGGCACTGACAGTCATAGTGTCGAGCCCAATTTAGTGTGTTCAACTTAAACAAGGCCCCGAGTCCAACCGTTACCCATAAGTTAAGTTCTCAGCCATTAGTTTCTGGTATCCCGAGTCAGTGGCACCATGTCAATACCATACGATGAAGACAATTGGCGTCGAAATTTTTCTCAGGAAGATACCGACAGAAATATGCATACGGATACCGCTGATTCCCGATCTACCCACTAAGAAGACGACACGATGGGACATTTTGGCTCCAAGATACGCTAGATATGACACATTTAAAGGTTAATTAATTCCAGAATAGCGCACTAATTGCTAATTTGTGAACACATCAGAGGACTGTTTGAACCTGCCAATACAATGCATTTTTCCCCCTGTGCCTTCATCGTCAACCCACGTAGAATTTATTTGCAGAGTTTCGGCGGAAGATTGTTTTGAATTTCACCCATTACTTGTATTAACTAGTTGATATGACTGGTAGGATCTCTCCCATTATATTCTCTAAGTCATTGAAAACAGGGTTATTCGGTGCACGAAGGATTCTAGATCATCCAAAGGAGCGAGACGAGTAGTCTGGGGATAACTTCCAAGGTCTAGTGAGTATAAAAACAATAGTTTAGCAATTTTTACAGGTATGTATGGGTCTACGGATGTTTTTTGCTTCATTTCATATGCTTTATTCAATGTCACCCTCCACACTTGCCTGAAGATTGTTTTTGGTTGCAGGAACGATGCCTCCGAAGAAACCCACCACCGGGAAATCTTCGAGAGCACCAAAGCTATAGGAACCAGAGGTGGGAGAAGTTTCCTCCCCAGCATGGTGAGACAATTGGAATTCCCTCCAAAACTGATGCCCATCATTAAAACCGCCACCAAGAAAGCTTTCATTCAACCCCCATCCTTTGGAGACATAGAGGAGAACATTGGGACCAAGACAACATTCCCATGTTGGGAATAAATTTTCAAGAAGATTAAATGGGAAGAACTCCCCAAATATACTCCGGACAACGATCCTGATACGAGAAGACTCGATGATGAAGTCCTCCTGAATGTCCGAAAGGCGTATCTATGCATGGTGGCAAGTAGGACTATGGTATTTCCCTGCATTGAACTCCTGAAATGGCTTATTGATCACACTGACACACAAAAATGTTTGATTAATGATGACAACAGCGGGTGTGTCAGGGTTTTCCATCCATTACAAGTGCATAATTATTACAAGCTCGGAGATCTAGAAGAGTGGTTGAATATTGATTTTTTTATGAGCTTCTATGAGAAACATGATACCAGTAAGGTGATGGCTTCCTGGTGGAGAGAGGATAAAATGTTCACCAATAGGACCTCTGGTTGGTACCTAATGGCCAACCTTAGAGAACCTTACATCTATATAATGGCTCTCCTCTGCAGATTGCATGGGGAAAAAGACTACTCCAGGTTTTCAAAAGCTTGGATGGATCTAGCGTATACCGTAGCCATTTCTGGAACAAGTTTTAATTGGGGTGCAATCATCTCCAAACAACTGAGCACCTGCATCTGGCAAGCTCAGATGTTGAAAGAAGGATAAACCTCATCCTTTTACATGGCATCTTATCTTCTAGACTCTGTCTGCACCAGAAATGCTTTCGACGGAATGAACTTAAGATGGCATTCCTCAGATCTTCCAGTCCATGTTTATTTCGGCATCTTGTGGGAGAACAGGTACAATAAATCCTACCCTCTCATCTGCAACCAGTTTATTGCACATATTCATCTGTTGTTGTTCAAAAAGAATGCCCAAGGTTGTCGGACACAGCCAAAAAGATTATATCTAAGGTTGGCCACTGGTATATGGATGAACGCGATACCTACATCAGGGTTTTCAGCACCACCGGAGCACCTCATCTACTACCTGTATATGTCCTTGGTCGACTAATAGTAGGGGAAATATGTTATTAGAGCATCCTATAAGGTTACAATGCTACTTTGGTAAAGGATAAGAAGTGATCCTTCATACCCTATGGGTTCCATATTGATTTCTACATGGTAAAGGACACCATGCAGGCCAAGCAAGAAGGGTTAAGCCAATTGGAGTTCTGATTCCAGACTAGTCGCTTTCACAAGAACAACCCCAAGAGCCTGGTCCTGAAGCACACGCAACAGGTATCATCTTGCTGTACATATGCCCATGAAAGGTTTGAGGATGAAATCTTCACCGAAAATGATCAAGACTGGGAAGAGGTGATGGCGAGAATGGTTGACACCAAGGAAACCTGATTAGAGGCTATGAGTTGGAATGAACAAGAAAAAATCATGGAACAAATAGTTCAAGAGACCATCAAGACAAGAGAATAAATGATATCAGTCAGAGCGGTGGGATCTCCCCAGGGAAGCACTGAAACGGCAGGGATTTCCCAGGAAACCCCGATACAGGACAGGAATTTCCTTAAGGTTCAGGACATGCGAGAGAGAGGGGCTCTTATGTATCAACACGCCTTGTAGATGATGGGTCCGATGCAAGATATCCTAGACCCCATCATGTTGACAAGGTTTCTGACTGATATCCTAGAACAGAGCCTAGCGAGGTTAAGCAGCCCCTATTTCATAATCCCAGGTAACAACAACGGATCAAATAACCCTGATTCTACAAGGCCACCAGCAGAATCGCCAACAGGTGCGATGATTCAACCAGAGGCAGGCTGAATATCAGTGGGAGCAGGCGTGCCTAATCCTTTGAGTGAATTTATAAATATATATAGCGATGATGAGATCCCGGAGACATCTCTCGGGACCTCAGTGCAGATCCAAGAAGAAAAGTGACCTGAGAAGGCTACTTTTCTTGATCCTGAGGTCCAGACCCAGGAAATCCCACGAAAGGAAAAAGAAACTGAAAATGTTCCCGACACAAAGAACCCCGAAGTGCCAGAGACCTGGGTCGACGATCCGAAGGGTAAGTCAGAACCATATGAGCCAAAAGGAGGATCCCCACACAAAGAAGTCGGTGATTTGACCGACCACGAGCAAGTGAGTATCGGGTCTTTTCCCGACGTCTCTATTTCGCTTGATACTCATATCCCCGATAAGCGATGAGCAGAGGCCAAGCCCTCGGAGTATAACGAGAAAGTTCAAGAACATGATCTGGAACAAGTATACACCGCTGGAAATATGGGAAACACACTTACATGGGGTGATCAG
The DNA here is from genome assembly GCA_000966675.3 of Picea glauca. NCBI lineage: Eukaryota > Viridiplantae > Streptophyta > Pinopsida > Pinales > Pinaceae > Picea > Picea glauca. The sequence continues at coordinate 457,297 of JZKD02S1652983.1, forward strand.
TAGATTCTTGAAACGGTGGATGAGGTGGACGATATCTATGCGATCTCCTACAATCGAAAGAATAGGGCCATCATACAAAGAACCATGAAGAAAAGGAGAATCATGTTGGATCACTCCATCCTCATAACCATAGAGGAGGATTTGATAAACACAGAAAATACCAGAACATTCGAGCTCATTGGCGTGGGAATGGTGATTTCAAATGGCACCTTGGACAGGCTAAATGGGATGAAAAAGAGTTGGTCACCGCCCTGAAGGAGCTAGAGAATTTTCTCCATTTGTCTTAATGCTATAAGGGCACCACTCATACCGCAGTTTACATAAGAAGTGAGTTCGAAGTGGCTTACAAAAAGTTCACACATGAGTTGCACCTATTCACTGCAAAGATAGCCAAGCTCCAGGAAGACACTCTCATGGCACTCACAACATGCAAGGATATGGAGAGATGGAATGAAAGGGAGAAGCAAGCCGTAGAAAGACTTGAATACATCATTGTGTCCAGCAGGTCCGAGATAAAGAATAACATGACATCCGGTTGTTGGGCAAAAGAAGTCTTGATCGTATGAAGCGATCGGCCGAGTACTGGGATAAAATGTCCCAGGAACCACACAGAGAAATTCAAAAGCAATGGGAAAAATGTGAGAAACATTGGGGTAAAATCAACGAAGCAATGAAGGATATAGGACTCCCCGAGTTTGACAACCCCGACAACTTCATTGACTTATGCGACATATTCAGATCACATGCCAAGCAGGATTCACTATGGACCAAAGAGCTAGCCAAGGTGACCGATACGTCGCCAGGACAAGTGAAAATATTTATGAAACATCCGATGAAGGCTCAAACCATGCTACAATAGTTAAATTCCAGTCTAGTGAAGTATTGAGCGCATGCGGTGGAGATCAGAGGATTCTACGCAGCTTCGATGGAGCAGCATAGGTTCCCATGGGCTCAAACCTATGACGAATTGTTTATTAGTTGGTCTGAGTATGAGAAAATGCATCCTTTCATAGAACTATCTTGAGTTGATTGTTAAAGAAACTGTTAGAAGATGATGTCATGTGGTGTATTTTGCTTTACTTAAAATGCACTTAGCCTATGTTTTCGGTTGAAATTTAGATTATAAATAAAGACATCGACCAATTAGTTAGAGGTCGATGGTTGTGGCAAGAACTCTTTCTTTCTGGTTGTTAAGAATTATTTTGAAGCTGCTTGGAATTGAGAAGTCCTTTTGGACCAAAGACAAGTTATTTTCATCAACTGCATGTGTGATTGGACGTGGAGAAGAACTATTTCCTATCTTGTTTCACGAATGATGTTGTAATGAGTAAGATCAATTAATTATGTTGTCAAGTTATCTGGTGCAATGTTTTGTTGTTCATTTCTTTAATGATGAAGATGAATCATTCTGTTATTATGTGATAAATGGTTCTGGGAGATGAATTATTTTGCTTGCGATTATCTCATTGCATATGTTTTTTCTTTCTAGTAGTTAGTATCTCAGATAGTAATTGGATGCTCACATGGTTAATGTATTAGTACTAGGCTTGTGGTATAAAATTGTCGTCTGCATGCTTGAGCAGTGGGTTATCCCAAGTTCAACCTCTTCCCCTTAGTTAAGCTTAATTCCATTTTTGTTTCCAAGTTGGTTTATATTGGTTTACATCTAATATCGGTCCCACCCAAGAGAAAATATACAAAAGAGAATAGTCCAAACTGAAGGAAGAGCCTTCAAAATAAAATGTAAAGCCCATCGATAATTTGGTCGGATCGCAAGATCTGGAGAACCATTCCACTATTAAACGTTGCAGAGTCTAATTGGGCCTCGGTGGCAGGTTTGGTTCCTACTGTTGATTCAAGGAATTTAAGACCCATCAACATAAACATGTCGCATTTTTGCCTCGATTTTTTAGTCCATTGTTGGGTGGTTTTTCGACACATGGTTTTTTTCGATGGATTTCTATTTCCGGTTAAGGAATTAGTGTTGTTGAATAATCCAAGTCATTGGGTTAGGGTTTTGGATGTCGATGGATCCTATATATATATTGTATTTTAAACAATGTATCACTATGAATGAATATAGAATATGTTGTTTTTCTCTGTTTGGGTTTCCAGGGGAAAAATCTTTATGTAATGTTTGTATTTGCCATTGTATATTTTCTATTCTTTTATTGAAAAAAAATTGCAGTAAATATTGTACAAGGTTAAAATCTACACTACCCACCTAATTCAACTGGCTTATTTTGGAAGTTTTCATGTCAGTACATCTTTATGCAAATTCTAGGACCGTTTTGGCACCCTAAACCGTGTTTTTTTTGGCTTGACACAATCAAAATGTAGACAGAGTCAGATTTTGGTGGCATAATGTGTATTTCTCGAAAGGAAATTTCCAATGGGCTATCACGCGCCTAAAATGGAAGTTGTATGAAAATGTTACGACCTTGGGAAGTTGAGGTACCAACCTACCCATCGGGGCCCACATAACTTTTGGCGTTTCATCTCCTAGGGTTAGGTTTTTGGATGTCTAGTATTTTGGCATTCATGAGTAATGTTAAAAAGGCCTCTGGAGCCTCATTATAATCATTCTGCTCAGACAGATGCATGTAGCAACCACATCTCTTCTCAGATATAGATACCACCATTCGAGCAAGTTGTTTCAGTTTTTTAGTTTCACAGTTTCAGCCTATTTCATTTATTCAATAGAAGTTATTGTTCACTGGATATTTGTTGTTGTTCTCTGTATCTTTGTTTTATTGTATTCAGTCTGTTATTTATTTCGTTATGTTCATAAATCTGTATCAGTGGTATCAGAGAAGTGTGATCTTCATTTATTTTTCTTTGTGCATGCCCCCAACAAGATCCGGGTACAAGAAGTTGGGACTCGAACCAGTCGAGCCTTTGCAAAATCAATCACACTGAGCCTGGCCACAACTCATGGGGGATGAGAAGAAATATGATGAAGCAAGAGATCATTTTAAATTGTTGCTCAAGGAAGCCCTTGTGCGACAAAGGAAAGAAATGATGGACAAATTTTCATAGATCCTTCGGTGGATGCCCATAAGAGACGCATCTTCATCAAGCGGCCATGCAACCCCCTTCGAGGTACAAGTAAATTTTGATATTCCATTATTTGAAGGACTGATAGATGCATATGTTGTAAATAAATGGATGAATCTGCTCGAAGGGTATTTTTTGGTCCACAATTTTTCTGATAGGGAAAAGATTACTTTTGCACTCCTCAAGGCCATCCCCCATGTTAAGGACTGGTGGGATACTTACTCTGAGCAAAGGGACATAGAGGAATCTACAATATTTGTGGTCTCCCCTACTTCGGATTCCTTTAGGGATTCCATTAAAGAACAATACTACCCTGTTGGAAGCTACGAGGACTAGTACACAAGATGGACCACCCTGTGTCAAGAAAGGGACCAGACCATACCAGATTTCACCAATATTTTCCATACCCTGCACACCAAATTGGGTATCAAAGACTCTAAATGACATTTGGTTCTCAAATACCATGATTGTTTGCATAGATACATTCAAACAAAAATGGATTTTTTGGACATCACATCATTGGGTACAACTTATAGATATGTTGTCAAGATCAAGCAGAAATTTAAGTAGAAGAGGAGAGAGTTTGGATCTGCAAACTACTCATAGCCAAAGCAGGGAAAAGGTGACCCCAACCCACAAAACAAGGGACAGAGAAAATTTGGTCACTCTCAAGACAACCAGTCCAAGATGCAACACAATAAGGGTAATGAGAAGTCAAAGAAGGACACAGGAAAGTGGTGTGAATACCATAAAATCCCTTGACACAAAACCAAAGAATGTCGCTCCAAGTAGTCACTAGTGGCAGAGTTGAAAGCTTCTGAGTCAGAGGCAGATTCTGACTCCAAATAAAATCCAGATGGAGGGAAGTGGATTATCGATGTCGAACCTAGCACCATTGTCGCTACCACCAAAGTCCATCCAAGAAAACCAGAAGAACCAGAGGAATCAGAATGCCTCTTTCACTCAGATATGTGGGTAAAGGGGGTTCCGCTTCATTTCATTATCAATAGCGATAGTCAAAAGAACATGATCTCAGCAAAGGTCGTCAAGTAGTTGGACTTGACCATGACACTTCACCTGCAACCCTACACCATCGGTTGGCTTCGTCAAGGAAGATATCTTCGTGTCAACCAATAGTGTCATCTGCCCTACGACATCAAGCCCTTAAAAGATGAGGTATTGTGTGATATTTCTCCCCTTGAAGTTTGTGATGTTCTTTTAGGACAACCATATTTATGGAAGTGACATGTTGTGTATGAGTCTAGACCCCACAATGTTATTATTAATTTGGGTAGACAATTGTACAGGATACCAGAGGTAGCACCGCCTACTGCTATTTCTTTAATTTCTATTAAGCAATACAGTAAGGTCATTTCACAGATTGGGAAGTTCATCTTCTTTGTGATCTGTGTGAACAGTAAGTAGAAGGTCATTTCCACATCTGTGACCTCTACACATATCCTCTCTTTGCAGTAGAAGCAAGTTGATGGAATCGTGGAAGAGTACAGAGAAATCTTCTCCTCACCCATTGGGGTATCGATGCACTGCCAATTCAAGCATCCAATTGATCTAACAGTCGGTCCACCTCTACCTAATTGACTAGTTTAACATCACTCATTGATGGAAAATGACGAAATCAAGTGTCAGATCCAAGAGTTTCTTCAAAAGGGGTACATCAAATCCATCTCCTCCCCTTGTGGAAGCTTGATTGTACTGGTGCATAAGAAAGACGAGACCTAGAGGATTTGCATTGATTACAGAGCATTAAAGAAAATCACATTCAGGAACCGGTACCCAATTCCCTGAATTGATTACCTTCGTAAACAACTCAAGGGGACCAAGTTCTTCAGCAAGATTGACCTAAAGTATGGCTACCACTAGGTTCCCATCGAACCAAATGATGTATGGAAGATAGCTTTCAAATTTAAAGAAGGTCTCTTCGAATGGTTGGTCATGCCCTTTGGCCTAACAAATGCATCAACAACTTTCATGATGTTGATGTATGATGTATTGATACCCTTCACCAACTCTTTTGTGGTGGTATATCTGGATGACATCCTCATCTTCAGTAGAACTTGGGAGGAGCACATGCATCATATTTAGCAGGTTTTGAGCACTCTGCGGCATCACAAGCTATATGCCAACTTGGAAAAATACTCCTTTGGCATGAACAGGGTCCAATGCTTGGGGTAAATTGTTGATGAACATGGGGTACATGTGGATCCAACTAAGATCCAAGTCATTCGTGACTCGCTAGCCTCGACCTCACAACCGAGCTTCAGAGCTTCTTGAGACTTGCAAAATTCTACTAACGGTTCATGTTGGGATTCTCCCATATTGCATGGGCCCTCAGCCAAGTGACCAAGGGTGGTGGAAAGGAAAATTTAGCATGGGGGAAGGCACAACAACAAGCATTTGATGATCTGAAGCATCATTTATGCTCAGCTCCAGTACTCTCCTTACCCGATATGCAAAAACCATTCGAGATTGAGACTAATGCATCTGACTATGTTGTAGGCATAGTTCTCACTCAGCATGGTCATCTAGTAGCATACCATAGTTAGACACTCTCAAATACTATCCGGAAATACCCCACCTATGATAAGGAAATGTATTTGATTGTACAAGCATGTCGTCAATGGAAACATTACATTCTGGGAAAGGAGACAGTCATCCACATTGATCACAAGCCTATGCAGTTCATAAAGACACAGGGGAAGTTGTAGAATGATCGCCATCAGAAGTGGTCCACATACATGCAGCAGTTCCATCTCAACATCAAGTATAAGACAGGGAGCACAAATTGTGTCGTTGACTACCTCAATTGACCTCTCATGGTTGCACTCACCACCGTGCTCCATTCTTATGGGTATGAGGCATCTAAGTGGCCCCAACTTTATCATTAAGATCCTGACTTCGTGTAAGGATTTCCTATTTCAGGGCCTAAAAAAAATATTTTGTATTCTCCTACTGAAATCACTACAATTTAGTTTAGAACTTTTCTTTATGCAAGAAATAAATTGGTAAATAGACAGCAAAATAAATTAGACATCATAATAACAACAACATAATGATAACAGACCAACTGGTAAAATACATACCTCAACCTACAAGTTGGTTGATTTATCCCATGGTTCACTTGTTCTTGTTCTTTCCCAAACTGCCCAACTGAATATTAACCTCCCAGCCAACTAGGAACAACCTATTTGGCTCCCTAGCTCCAGAAATCCTTGCGGTTTCCTGGCCCCTAATCCCAAAGTTCCCAGCAATAGAAGTGTCCCTGTAAAATATCCCAAAACAATATGTTCTTCCCAATTTCCTGCTTCTTCCTCCTCCCTTTCAGAATTTTCTTCTTCCTTGTTCTTACCCCAATTTTCCCCAAAACAAAGACCCCTCTCCAAGTCTTCTCCCTTATTCCTTATCCTCCTCTCTCGAATCCCTCCTTCTCATTCAATTCCCCAACTGACTTATCCCCTCATTAATTCCCCAATAGCCTTATCCCCTCATTAATTACTTCACCTACCTTTTTAATAATAAAATAATAAAAAGACCCATTGAATTTATTTTAATAATTAACTAAATTTAAATTAACAACTATGATAAATAAATAATCAAATCGGGTTGTTACATACACCCACCCTTCAAGAAACTTCGTCCTGAAGTTAGAGTAATTTACAATACAAGGGTAATGACAAATGATTCATACATCCACATCAAACAAACAACATCATCAATTTAAAACACTTATACATACTAGTGTACATGTGCAAGGCATGCATGTGTAGCTAGCACATACAGGACTTGCACATGTACTAATGACAATAATTATCACACCTAAATTAATTCTTGTATGCGTCCAATCCAATCAACAAGACAATTCATTTCATAAAATTTAGTAAACCATTTAAAATGTTGGCAAAATCCCTCAATTATAATAATTTATCACAAGCAAAATTCAATTAGATAATTGTAGCTCAATTAACCAATTATAAATATACATATATACATATTTTTCAAAAAGAGGAAATCAAAAAATTATATTATAAGGAGAAATCCCCACACACTCTCAACTACTTCTAGTCATCCTTACTCCCTAGCCTACTTCTGTCTTCCATCCATATCCTTCCTCTGTTGGACTATCTTGGAGCATCAACTATATTGACCTAACTCCAAATAGAACTCGTAAGTGGAAGTGTCAACTCTCTTGACCAAGCTTCCTCGGCAGGAAATTGGTAGTCATCATCACACATCTAGGGGAGCGTGAGCTAACACCGTCCTCCCATGACTCTAGGTTTCAAAGGATACACTGTGGGAAATGCCTCCACCCCTCCTAATAGAACTAGGGTCAACACCCTACCATGGACCATACAGTGGCACTGTGTTGCTGGGAATTTTCTCATCGTATATTCAGTTTTAGGCAGTCTCGCCACCTGAAAAGCCTACACTTGTCCACATATCCTAGCAATGCATTTGAACGAACATAATTTCACATACAAATATTCATACCATATTGTTTCTCGTTCGATGTTCATGTTATCAACCTTTTATTATCATTATCCTTTTTCTATTTCATAGCCCATTGACCTGCAGATTAGTCTATAACACAAACTCATACATATCCATGCATTATCATCATGTGAATTCATTTAATCATATCCTCAATTCGGTATCCATGTACCAACAAGATTAAATGAAAAAAATTTCAAGTTAGAAATAGATTGCATAATATCCATCATAATTCAAATAACGATAAACATTCATAGAATTGACATTCACATAGGTCCATATGTCTTAAAATTTCATGTGTATCATTAATAGTTTCACAGTAAATAGAAATACAAGATGATTAGGCCCTAAGTAATTCTAGCTATCTAAGTCAAAAGGTGAAATTACATACACCCAAACTTCGGGAAACATATTCCCGAGGTGGTCAAAAAAGTGAGGGATGATCTCGTCGTAAGGTATTTGCATCCTCCCAAGTAGCAGATCTTGGGCTATACTTGTCCCACTAGACCTTAACTTGGTCTACATGATGATTTATGAGTTGTCGAACCCTACGTTCCAACACGCGTAACAATTCGACCATGAGTTTTCTCACGTCTGACACCTACAATTCCTTCCAATTTAGTTTATGATATTCATCAGCAACATAATGACATAGAACAAATATATGAAAAATATTATGTGTTTTATGCAAGTGGGGTGGCAGTACGATACGATAGGCAATGGTTCTAATTCTCTCTTGGATTTTGAATAGTCCTATAAACCGAGGTGACAACTTTATCCCATTCACGAACTGAATGATACTCTTACTAGGCCTGATATGAATGAAAAATTGATCTCCCACTTTATAACTTTAGTCAGTCCTATGTGCATCAGTATAACTTTTATGTCTATCGTGTGCTTCCTTTAGTCGATGCCTAATCTAAATCACCTATTCCCCATCTCTTGAATCAATTCTGGCCCAACTATCACTCGATCTTCTAACCTTTCCCAACTCAATGGTGTCCTACATGACCTTCCATATAGAGATTCATAGGGTGGAATTCCAATGGAGCTATGAAAATTGTTATTGTAGGCGAAATCTACCAGAGCTAGGTACTTCTCCCAATGGGGTTGATTATCCATAACATACATCCTAATCATGTCTTCCATAACCTGATTTACTCTCTCAGTTTTCCCATCTGTTTCGATGATATGATGTGATTAATTTCAACTAAGTTCCCAACGCTGACTGTAAACTTGTCCAAAACCTAGATGTGAATCGGGAGTCCCTATCTGAAATGATCTTCTTGGGTAACACATGCAGATGGATGACCTCACTTATAAACATGCGTGCCAAATCAATGACATCATAAGTGTCTCTAACCGAAATAAAATTATCACTCTTGGTCAACTTATCAACTATCACAAGAATGGCATTGTGTTTGTGCAATGTGAGTGGAAATCCCACAACAAAATCCATAGAAATGAATTCCCACTTGGACATAGGAACATCATGCGGTTGTAGGAGACGTGTTGGGTGGTGGTGGTCGACCTTAACTTGTTGACACTCTAGGAACTTGGAAACTAAATGGACTACATTACGCTTCATTCCTATCTAGAAGAAAAGATTCTTCATGCATGCGTACATTTTCTTCACACCTGTATGTACACTATAAATTGCTTTGTGGGCTTCCTTGAGTATGATGATTCGAATATCCCCACCTTTGGGGATGCACATCATTCCGTGATATCTTAATAATCCATCTACCTCCAAGCTATATCCTTCATACTTTGGATCTAATTGCCTCCTACTCTGGAGGGTTGAAGTAACCTTTAAATACCAAATATCTCCAAGAATTTTCCACAACACACACTCCCTCAGATTAACTTTTAATCATACCAAGGAGAAGACATGTGGTCTCTTTCTCAAGGCATCCACGATCACATTCTCCTTTCCCTTAATGTACAAAATTCCAAAATTGTACTCACTCATAAACTCACTCCATCGCCTCTGCTTGGAATTGAGATCTCTTTGAGTGAAGAGATGTGTTAATCTTTCATGCTTTGTTTTGAGCTCAAAGTTTCTCCCCACTAGATAATGCCTCCAAATCTTCAAAGCTAGCATTACAGCTGTCAACTCTAAATCATGAGTAGCGTAAAGCTCATCATTTTTCTTCAAATTTCTTGACGCATACGCTATCACTCCCCCATCCTGCATTAGCATGGCCCCTAACCCTTGCTTCGAGGTATCTGTGCAGACTGTGAAGTATTTTTCCATATTCAGCACTCATATAATTAGTGCACTATTTAGTAAACTCTTAAGATTGATGAATGCAATATCACATTCTTCTGACCGTTCATACCTGACCCCCTTGCACTGACAAGTGGTGATGGTTTTAACTATTTTAGAGAACCGGTCCAAAAACCTCTGACAATAACCAGCTAGCCCCATGAAGCTTCTCACCTCATGAACATTTTTTGACACTAGCCATTCCATAATGGCCTTTACCTTTTTTGGATCCACAAAGGTTCCTTCACTGGAAATGGTATGACCTAAATAGTGAATCTCTTTCTGAAAGAAAGAACACTTCAACAAATTTCCATACAATTTGTTCTCTCTAAGGCACGACAAAACCACTCGCAAGTGTTCCTCATGTACAAAGCGGTCTAAAGAATAGATGAGGATATCATCCAGAAAGACCTGTACAAAGCGGTCTAAGTACTTTTAGAATACACCATTAATGAGGCTCATGAATACTATTGGTGCATTGGTCAAACCAAAAGGTACTACCACGAACTCGTAATTCCCAAACCGAGTTTGAAAGGAAGTTTTAGGAATATCTCCTTCCTTAATCCTTAACTGGTGATACCCTGATCGTAGATCATTTTTTGAGAAAATTGTTGCTCCTTTCATTTGATCAAAGAGATCATCTATCTGTGGCATTGGGTACCTATTTTTCACTATAGAATGGTTCAATTCTCTGTAATCTATATGCAGTCATAAGGAACCATCCTTATTCTTGACAAAAATTATTATTGTGCCCCAAGGTGAGACACTAGGCCTTATTAGCCCTAATTCAAGTAGTTCCTTTAATTGCATCTACAACTCATAAAGTCTGGCATCGTCATCATATATGGTGTCATGGAAATTGGATTTTCACCAAGTTTTAGCTCAACGGTAAATTCAAGCTCCCTCTCAGGAGGTAACCCTGGAAACTCTTTCGAAAAAACATCCTTAAACTCCGACAATACTAGATATTGATCCAAGGAGTGTCATTTCCCTTCATTGACTGCTTCCACTACATACAATCGACAACCTTTCCTCATGCAATGTTTAACCTTCATGGTCGAGATAAAGCGTAGATACACCTTCCTCCATACACCGTGGATCTCTACTAACCTTCCTTCATTGTCAACACAAAGCACCCTTTTCACAAAACAATCTACCATAGATCGATGGGATTCTAACCAGTCAATTCCAATGATTACATCATACGTCCCTAGAGTAGTCACGTACACCTTCAACCTAGTAGTACACACTCCCAGGTCTACTAGAAAATTATTGACGTTGGTCCTACCGCTTGTTTTTCCCCTAAAGCCATCTCAACTTGTTTAAAGTCATCATGCAAATCGACTACCAACCCACACTTTTCTAATGCACAAGATAAAATGAAACTATCTGTAGCACCAGAATCAAACAAAATCTTAACATTGACATGATTTAGCATACTTGACTACTCCACCACAGTGGATTTATGTTCTTCCTGGCGGTTATTGGCCATTGCATAAATCTGGTGGCTACTACTCGCTCTTCCCATCGGGTCCTTTCCTTCTCTATGCACAAAGCCAACTTGTGACTCTGGACAATCGCATTGGTAATGAGGTCCTCTGCACCCCCAACAAGTAACACCAGATGGAACCTACACACCGCCCTGTGAAGGTATCTAAAATGATTTCCTTCCCTTAGAACCCTTTCCCCTACTAACGGTTCCTCAAGAAGTCATGGACTTTCTTGCATCATGGTTGGCGATGAGTGGGATGTAGCACTTGTTGCCATTGAAATGCCTATTGTAATTGCTCTAGGTGTGACTTTATTGCCATAAGGAGGTGGCCTAGAGCTTCCTCCACTGGAGAATGTCCTAGGGGCCTTCCCCACGAATCCAATATGTTGTGGAATGGTTGATCTCATACCTTTGTTTAAACTCATATGCTCCTTCGCGTAATGATCATTTTCAACTTCTTCAACTACTGACGATGGTTTCCACATCCGTACCACAGTCCTTATCTTAGGGTTTAACCCGTACACAAAAAAATTTGCCTGTCATTGATCGGTATCCATGTACGAGACATATTTTACTAACTCCATGAACTTGATCTCGTACTCTTCCATGGTCATGTTTCCCTGAACTAGAGCATGAAATGCTCCTACCTGTTGTTCCTCGTAGTACGCAGGCAAATATTTCCTTAAGAACCTTTCCTCAAAAATATCCCATGAGACGATGTCTGGGGTAAGGTGTAACTACCTCTCCAGGTTACCCCACTAGTTCAAGGCACTATCCCTCAACTGAAATATCACTATATTTTCCTTTGATGTGGAAGCATAGTCTCTTAAGGTGAAACATCACATCATTTTGTCCAACCATGCCTCTACACGTTCACTTGCACGTCCCCCAGAAAACTCTGGGAGCTTTATCTTCTATAGTTCTCTGGTGATGTCCCTTAGTGGAGGCCCTCTATCTGAGTCCCTTGATGCTTTAGGGTTACCCACTCCATATGGTGGGGGTTCCACTTTGACATATGTTGATTGGTGTCCCTTTAATGTCTCATTAATATCCTCTAAGGAGCGCAAAATGAGAGCTAATCCAGGCGATGGTGGTGGCATGGACGGCATTGGTGGTCCTTGTGACAATTCCCCTTGGCCTCAATTTCCCCAAGTCCTAACTATCTTGAATAACTAAATCTACATCAAACCAAGTGCTTATCAGGGAATACTTTAAATCATTCCACATTTGCTCAAACTTATACTTGCAAACATAGGGTTAGGCGTAAGTTTTTTTTTTATACTTGTTTGTAAATAGACATTACTCCTATAAGGTAAGTGGCTTAGGTTAGGGTTAAAGCATCTAATATTGGTATCTTGGTAGGTATCCTTCTATCTTTCTTACCTGTCTAGCTACGCTAGCACTGTGGTATCATCACCCCTTACTCTAATTGGCTTTCTTATTTTTAAGTGTCTAACCCTTCCATAAATCACTTTATACTCTTATAGAGCTTGTATCTTTGTGTAATCAGTCTCTCATAATTGGTCATAAATTATCCCCCTTAATCTCATTTTAATGTTAATATTAATCATCATTCTATTAACATTTCTTAATCTCTATGAAACAAGTTATCAATTCCCTCTTTTTTTTTTGTTTTTTTATTTTTTTAACATGTTTGCTAATTAATTAATTAAATGACCAATTAATTAAAAAACATTATTTACCTTAATTGCCATTTTTTTTATTTAATTAATAACTATAGTATATACAATTACATTTATATGAATAGTTGCGTACATAAATAAATAAAATATTTAAACTATTTTTTTTAATTTAAATAATTAAAACTTTAAAATAATCAAAATAAATAAATAAAAACAATGAGTTGGGTTGGGCAATGTGGGACCTCGAATGAGTCCCACGTGCCTCACTCTCTCATCCTTGTATAAAAATAAATAAATAAAATATCTGAAGCAAAACCTTACCCCTCTAGTTTTTACTCCAGCATTCATGCTCGACTGACTCCCTTCTTTCTATGCAAACAACTACGAGTTAGGGTTATGGTTTCAAGGGCATGGCTTTGTCCCTAGAACCATAGACAACTTGATGGGTGCACATCTATGGCAGGAAACTTAGAATAGGGTTTAGATGCAACCATTCTCACTGACTCAAACCCTTGGCACATGGAATACCATTTCACAGTCTCATAGTCCTAGTCCCTTCATCGATTGCTCAGTCGCCTGGTATGAAGATTCAACCAGGAGCTGGGTTCTCAGTAAGGGTTTGATTGTGGCCGAGAATAAGACCTTCATGGCCTGAAATAGTTATGACACTCTGGGCAACTGACCAGACAGACATTGAATTGCTTTGTAACTGCCCATCGGAGTCACGGTAGCAAGATGCACTATGAAGGGGGCACAAAGAACATTGTAATTGTTCTCCTTTGTTAATAAATAAACAAAGAATTTGTTTGGAAGTCAAGTTTTTATACCTTAGAGGGTTTTATCCACAAAAATTCCAGGTATATTGTGGGTACATCGTATTTCTATGCTTTTTTTCAATTTTATTTATATGCAAGAGACCCGTGAATGCAAGTTTTCTTGTTGTTGTTCACTGACATTCATAGTCTATACATTGTTCTTAGGTTTTTTTTTGTGACATCATACTCTGTTTTATATATATGTTTATGTTTATGTTCCTTTAACAATAGCTAGAGACCTAACAGTTGGTTGTTGTCCCTCCATTACAAAGTCCTTGCAGGTCGAGGTAGGAGGTGGGTTCTCTTCCTCATGTTTGGTGTGGGTGTTGTGCACAAATAATAACTCATTGTGAAATCCTTACTTCGATGGTCTAACACTTGGTATTGGGTGTTGACTTTGTGACTCATGTTGGGCATGAGGTAAACCCTCTTTTGACATTAGGATTTTCCATCCTTCCTGCAAAGTCGTCCATTCTTATTTCCACACACCTGATGGCAAGGTTTCTCGAGATCAAGGTTTCATAAAAGGGATTTATGTAATTAAGAAATGTTTCCATGGAGTTCATAATAAGAATGCATCTGAATTGGATGTCTATTTTCATATCGGCGCTCTCGGTGTTGGCCATGCATTGTGCATTTGCAACTATTATACATCTATGGTTCTTCACTTATGTTTTTCTTGTCATTGTTATGATAGTCGGAACTTTGTTTATTTGGATGATATGTGGTGGATGGTGCAGAAGATGGTTGGGGTTATCACCTTTTGCTCCCACATTTGTCTTCTTTATGTCTTCTTTTTATGGGGAGTCTTCTTTTTTTTTCTTTTTTTTTGCCACATTCCCTAGAAATGGTCCACAATCACAATATTTTGTCTGCTTTGTTTCTCTAGCTCATTTTCAATGTTTAGCTTGATCAAGGGTTTGAGATATCCATGCGATCATGGTTGTTTGATGATACATGCTTAATTACGGCTTCATATTCTCTTTGAAGTGGGTCTAGTGAGGATTTGAACTCGAGGCTCTTTATTATTAGGATAAACGAAAAATCAAGACACATCTCTGGTGGGGATTCGTGGTTTGATATAAAGAATGCAAGGTTTGGGTATTCTTAGCAGTAGCCATGGAGTACTTAAGTCAGGGGCCAGTGTCATTGTTGCTTTCTATTTCGGTAGGAAGTTTAGCAATTCGGTATCAGGCAGTCAGGCATTTGTTGTTCTTGATCCAAAGAGTGTTTTTTCATACGGGTCATTGAAGTTTATTTCAGGGTTTTCTGGGTTATTTCTACTCAATATTAGGATGTCATGTCTAAATTTTTGTCTTGAGCTGGGCAGGCCCTAGGTTTCAGTTTTGAAATTGGGCTCTGATACCATTTGTAATACCTTCCTATTTCAAGGCCTCAAAAAAAACAAATTTGCAATCTCCTACTGAAATCGTTGAAATTTCGTTTAGAATTTTTCTTTATGCAAGAAATAAACTAGCAAATAGACATAAAAATAAATTAGACATCACAATAACAACAACATAATTATAACAGACCAACTGGTAAAATACATACCTCGACCTGCAGGTTGGTTGATTTAGCCCCTGCTTCACTTGTTCTTGTTCTTGCCCAAACTACCCAACTGAATATTAACCTCCCAACCAACTAGTAACAGCCTCTTCGGCTCCCTAGCTCCAAGAATCCTTGTGGTTTCCTAGCCCCCAAGCCCAAAGTTCCTAGCAACAACATTGTCCCTGTAAAATCTCCCAAAACAATTTGTTCTTCCCAATTTCCTTCTTCGTCCTCCTCTCTTTCAAAATTTTCTTCTTCCTTTTTCTTCCCCCAATTTTCCCCAAAACAAAGACCCCTCTCCAAGTCCTCTCCCCTCTTCCTTATCCTCCTCTCTCAAATCCCTCCCCCTCATTCAATTCCCCAACTGCCTTATCCCCTCATTAATTCCCCAACTGCCTTATCCCCTCATTAATTAGTTAACCTACCTTTTTAATAATAAAATAAGAAAAAGACTCATTGAATTTATTTTAATAATTAACTAAATTTAAATTAACAACTATGATAAATAAATAATGAAATTGGGTTGTTACACTTTGCCACCACCTATCAGCTCTTGGGTACATGCGTGAATGTCACAGATTTTCACATTTAAGATGGATTGTTATGCCATCTATGTCACCTATGTGTTCCTGCAACTGAGTGTGCAAAGCTGATTTGGGAGGCTCACTACAATCGGATGGTAGGACATTTTGGCATGGAGAAAATTGTGTCCATTCTATAGAAACATTTTTGTTGGCCAAAAATTTGATAGGACGTCAGAAAATATATCAGATCTTTCACTGTTTGTTCCATTTCCAAGCCAGTCATCAAGAAGTAAGGATTATACACCCCTCCTCCTACTCCCGAGAGGCCTTGGGAATCCATCTCGATGGATGACATGTCTGGCCTTTCATCCACCAAGCAAGGCAATGATTGCATATTTGTGGTGGTTTATTGGTTTTGAAATATGGTCATACTCGCACCCTATAAGAAGAGCATCACAGCGTCAGATACTGCCAAGATCTTCTTTGAACGAGTGTGGTTCCATTTTGGGATACCACAGACCATCATCTCTGATTGGGACAACAGGTTCCTTAGCACATTTTGGTCAAGTTTGCGTTCATTGTTGGACACCAAGCTCACTAAATCCATTGCCTTGAACCCTCAAACTGATGGCCAGAAAGAGGTCATTAATCGGATTATTGTGCACATCCTGCGCATGTATAACTCTAAGCATTCGCATACATGGGATGAGAGTCTTCCCTATGTTTAGCATAGCTACAACAGGGCTCTCGATAGTTCCACTGGCCATAGCCCATTTCAGGTCGGGATGGGATTCCAAACCTTGGGTCCCATTGATGTTGCACTACCTCTTGCAACCACACAGACAGAATATTCCCATGTTCATTTTGAGGCCGAAAAAGCCACCAAATTCATTGAGTCGATTCAACACAACCACCAGCAGGTCCAAGAGATTTTGCAGAAAGCCAATGCTAAGTACAAGCAGCGCCATGATCAACACTAGGTATCGCACAAGTTTCAGGTGGGAGACAAGGTCTGGTTACATTTGCAAAAGGAACGCCTTACGGTGCCCCATCGAAAGCTTTGTCCACTTTTCTATGGGACTTACACTATCACCAAGGTTGTGGGAGATAATGCTTTTGAGCTCAGCACTCCCCCCTTCCTTGGCTTGCACCCAGTGTTCAATCTGGACCTCCTCCAGCAATATTTTCCACCATTATTGGACACCTTAGAGATCATAGAATAGTTGACACCCACAAAGATCAACCCTAACTACATGGAACAGGTATCCACTGATCAGATAGTGGACACACAAGTCAAGTGAAATCGTCAACATAGGATCTAGTTGTATCGGGTTGTTGAGGTAGGGAAGCTCCTACACCAAGGAAAATGGCTCACCCAGAGTCAAATTCAGTAGAAATTTCCTCACCTAATGGGGGCACTCAACGGAATGGAGACCATTTCTTTCTAAGGGGGGAGGACTAATCCAAGTGTATATTGGTGGCCACCCACCTATTCCAACTGGTTCCTTTTGACAGCTTTAATTTAACACGTTCTTTTGTAATTATTTGTAATTGTGGGTTCTACACTTTTGGGGTTGTATGAATCCCTACACAGCTTCCGGGTGGAGATTGGTGGCCGCCCACCTATTCCAACTGGCTTATTTTGGAATTTTTCATGTCAGTACATCTTTTTGTACTTACACGGCCATTTTGGGGCCCTAAACAGTGTATTTTTTACTTTCCATAGTCAAAATATAGACAAAGTCAATGTTTGATGGCATAATGTGTAGTTCTCAAAAATACCTTTCCAAGGGGCTATTACGCGCCTAAAACGGAGGTCGTATGCAGAAGCTACGACCCCGAGAAGTTGATGTACCAACTTACCCATCGAGACCCACATAACTTTTGGTGTTTCATCTCCTCGGGTTATGTTTTTGGATCTCTAGGGTTTTGGCATTCCTGAGTAATGTTAAGAAGGCCTTTGAAGCCTCACTGTAATCATTCTACTCAGACGGATGTGCGTAGAAGCCACATCTCTTCTCAGATATAGATACCACCATTCGAGCAAGCTGCTTTCAGTTTTATAGTTTCATCCTACTTCATTTAGTCAATAGAATTCATTGTTCACTAGATATCTGTTGATGTTCTTTGTATCTTGGTGTTATTATATTCAGTTTGTTATTTATTTCATTCTTCTCATAAATCTGGATCATGACAACAAAAAAACTGGTAAGATTCAGTATTTGATTTAATGTGTCCCAACGGGTATGGTTCCTCGCTTATTCGAGCATCATCTTTTTGGTTTAGTGTCCCATCGCTAGCCTGAATATAAACTTAATCTCTTATTTATGTTGTGAGATCTCTGGGAACATGTTTTTTCCGAGAGGAAAGTATCTTAATTAACATTTCTTTTAGTCAAATTTTCTAACTTTTTCATTAGTGGTCGCTAGTTTTATTGATGTTATTTTTTTTCACGTATATGCAGATCTCATCGTGGAAATTTTTTCTCACTTGAAGAGAAGGACACGACTCAAGGAAGACATATGGATTTAGAAAATTTGATATGATGGGAACTTTATTAACGAACATGTTTTTGAAATCTATTTTCAAACCTCTGCACATGATTTTCTTAAGCACTTTCATTTCTAAAAATGTTAGGTTGAAATCAATCTTACGTCTTGAATGGTTTAGAACTGTAGGCATAAGTGCACAGTTGATATCGTACCCCTGATTTGAAATGGTAAGGAGATGAGCATGCCATACTCCAAAATAAGTTTTAGAGTTTGAAGAGGTAGAGAGTTAGTGAAGATCTTGCACAGCTAGAGCAAAGCAATCTTATAGGTAACAACAGAAGTTATTTTCAATTCTTACTTCTTGAAGCATAAGGCTACAAAGATGAGTTGATAGTCTTTAAAAAATCTGAAGAGAGATGTAGTTCTTAGCTAGCACTAGCATCGAATCCCATCTAAACGAAATTTTATGCTCATAGGATTTCATAGGGATTAGTCTTTTCAAGAGACTACAAAACTACTTGTTGTGTTAGGATGCATGAGCATTATTAAAGCTGCTTGCAACATCGGCATTCTTGACTCATTTTTTTCAGTATAATATTTCTTGTTGACTACTTATCTTTAATCATCACTTTCATTTTTCAGTTGTAGAGGGTTTTGGGTTGAGTTCATGTTCTAATTCTGAATACGATTGTGCTCTTTCATTCCTCATCATCATTTCCCCTACAAACTATTCATTCTCTAAATTTTGTTTGTCTTAAAACTCTTGATTATATATGATGACATGCAGATATCTCACATCCGGTTGTCTCATACATGCAACACCTTTGCACTGGAAACATGCTCAAATCAACTTGTATCTCTTTCCTATCTCATGAGATGAACTAGGGGTCTCTGTTGAGGATGAATTAGAACTATTTTTGGAATATTGTGACAGCACCCGACCATGACTTAACATGGTAGTTAATCAATGGTTATTCTTTCATGTTTGTTGGTGAGAATATCCTATGTAACGGGGGAACCATCCACACACTAATCAATTGCTCACATGAAAGGTAAAGCATCAAATTCTAAAGGCTAAAAATCAAAAGGGATAACTTTATTTAGCCAAGTGCAACAGATGTACAAAGTAAGTATAAATAGATTACAATCATCCCTTATCAGGCTAAATAAAGGCCACTACTTTTCCCATCCACCAGATGCTAAGAATACACTAAATAAACAAGGGAGGAATGGGAAAGAAAGATTGATTAGACTAGGGGACATGCAGATATCTCCGTCAGGGCTATGGACACTCGCTGGCAGTGGAGCAAGGTCTGTGATTTTGTGGTGACTCCATCCGGGCTACGGGAACTCACGGGAAATGTAGCAACACATGAGGAATAATATATTTGTACCTGATGAAAATATTTGTATATCCCAAACCTATATCAACCCCATGACGAAGATACCAACCTGAATCGTCGATGCGGTTTAAGGAAATAAATAGCATCGTCATTCATCCTCTTGTTATAGCAAACAAGCTCTACTAGTCAGCATGCAAGCATAACTAATGATCCCACCAAAATGAAATATTCGAGGTCTTTGTTGCACATTTATCCCAAAATTTTTTATCTTAAAAGTAATTATATGACCCTCTGCATTTTAACTCATAAGTTAGGGAATACTAGCAGAGATGTTGGCTTTGCCCGATGTGTCACCAATTGTTGTGCCTGCACAACAACCTCCCTTGTTAGAAAAAATAGGATCACAGAGCAATAAAATAAAACACACAAGATACACAATAAAAAAACAGACACATATATATGTGGTTCACCCAGTGCAGGTTACGTCCACCAGAGAAATTACCAGGTCCTTCCTTTTTATTATTATCCAAAAAATGAAGGGATACAACCTACAACACACTTGTTGTAACTTCCTCTTCTTTTTCACACAGTCTTCTCTCTCATAATACAATATTCACACACATATACAGCCACAATACAATTCACTCATGAAAAGAGGGTTTCCTTTTAGGGAAAAAAAACCCTAACATAACTTCTACTATCATATCTATGACCTTGTAATGAATGGTCCAAATTGACTACGAAATTACAATATTTTACAAAG
>JZKD02S1652983.1:491380-510365 GCA_000966675.3 Picea glauca
GTAAAAGGAGGTTGCCCCCTCGAAGAGGCTTATTATCTGAAATTATCTCTTTTTCAAGGCGTTGAGTACTTTTTCAGAGGTTTTTCTATGCTATATTGATATTTGGTTCTTAACAAGATATCATGTACAGGGTGTGATGGCCTGTTGGATATAAATCAATGTCAAGACACTGTGGGGGATATCTCGTTTTCTCAAGGACTAATGACGAAATATAACGAATGTCAGTAATATGAGCATCAGTAGGGAGTGCCTGAGAGGGCTCGGATTGAGATGTGTGTTTATTGTAGCTAATGTTTGGCATAATTGAGGTAGAGATGGGAAATGATGAGTGTAATGGCCATATTATGAGCATATGGCACATGCGAAATTGGTTTGTAACCCTTTCTTTCATGTGGTTGAGGACTTCGTAGTAGTGATGGATGTACTTAGTGGAGTGGCAAGCAATGGGGTTGTTTTGGGGAGTTGGATAAGATTGTGTAACTCGGGAAGAGTAAGACATCTGTTAGTGGGGTGTCCTTCTCTTTCACATAGTGTGCAAGGAGGTTGAGCTCGGGGAGGGAGCGGAGCTATGGGCTTGTTCTTCCTTCATTTTCCCCCAGTGGTGGTGGTGTTGCCTCTAGTTGGGGGTGAGGGTGGTGTGGCGGGATCCTATATTGGGATCTATATCAATAATCCCTTTGTCTGAGGAGGGAGAGATGGTGGAGGAACCATAGTGGGTGGATGAAGATACCATATAGGGATGGAAAGAACCATGTTGGGAAGGGTGAGGGTAGAAACTACCTAGAATGCTTGGACTCCAAGTGGAGAATAGAAAAAGGGGATTTGGGTAATGGCCTAGTGGATTGTTTCTCAGACCAGGATTTATCCTTGGAAGGGCGGAAAGTCCAGGATAAGTGGTGCGGTGGTGTTTTCAGGGAATTCCTGAGGTAGTGATTCTTCGATTGGGGGAACTTCGATGTGGGCAGGAGACTCAATGAGAGGAGTATTGTCTCTGATATATGTTTCGTTAGAGGAAACTACACACACTTGTGTTGAAATAGAAGGGTTTAGGAGAGGTGGTGCTCCATGATAAGTCCCTAACAAGGATGGGTCCTTGAATATTCCAAGACCAATGTCGATGACTGAAAAAGCATTAGAACTAGTGCGGACAAGGGGGAGGATGTTATCAATGTTGGCAGAATGATTAGGCTCATAATGTGTAAGTTGGTCGATGGTGATTATTTTCTCATTATGGGGGAACATCATCATACGAAACACAGAAGAGGTTGTCTCCTTCATAGAATACATGTAGCTACGTCCAAACAAGATATTGTAATCAAGTGGGGCATTGATAACTTCAATGTCGATGATGATGGTTTTTTACCCAAATTCTACAAGTACATTTTGGAAGATCCCTTCAGGGGATGATGGTCGATCATCATAAGCTCTTAGAGTGATGGAAGATGGTACTAGCTCAGGTGAGCCAATTTTCTGCCATACTACTTTAGACACGGTTCATGTGGATGCACCTTCATCGATGATGCATCGATGAACTATGATGTTCTAGATCTTAACTGGTATCTGAAAAGCTACCAGGGTGGAGAGGCGTGGTTCTCCATTATCTAGATCAAAGGTGATGAGGCGAGTATCAGCTAGGTCGACTGCCCCCAAGGCAGAAAGCAAGTATTTGTGTTGTGATGGGCAGGTTTGGAGGACCTCCAACATAAACATGGTTGCAGGAGACTATGCTAAGTCATCGACCAGACTGTAATTATGTGCTACCCTAGCATGAGGTTTATGTACATTCAGTCATAAAGGCATGCAGGGTATACAGGGGTTTGGTTCAGTGTTAGGGTGGGGAATCATCAATGGTTGTCCGGTTGTGGCAGGAGTTGCTTCTGAGGTGGTTGGGGTAGATTCAGGAGGTAGGCCATATGGATAGTTGCATGTTTGCAGAAGAATCTCTTCCTCACTGGTATGGAGGATATTGCGATTAGTTCGATTTCTGAATGGATTGGGACTTGGGTTTTGATATTGCCCCATTTGTGGTGGGGCCAAGTTTATCTCTTGTTGGGTATTCATCACACCTTGATGTGGAATAGGGTTCTGAAAAATAGTCGGGGGTGGTGGTTGAAAATAATGATGTGGGGCCTACTGAGGGGTAGGCGGTGTCGGATTGCGTTGAGTGTTCATGGATTCTTTCATCTGTTTGTAATCGACAATTTGGGGGCAGTGGTGAGTATAATGTCCATACTCACCACATAGAGCGCAAGGGAATTTAGGTCTGAGGTTATTGTTCTACCCTTGTCATGGTTGATTGTTATTGTTTCCCCCTTGGGGGTTTTGGTTTCCTTGATTCTGGTTCCCCCCAGTGGGACGGTTTTATTGGGGGTTATTTCCTCCTGGTACTGGGTTGTTATTGTTTCAATTTTTTCCTTTCTTCTTAGCATTATTGGGTTGAATTGTCAGATTTTTCGTACTCAATTGTTCAAAGGCATGAACTTTTTGAATGGGAGAGGGTTGAACAAAGTTAATGTCGGCATGTGGTTGTCCTGGTGGAGAAGCAACTGACTGGGGAGGACCGAGAAATGGAAAATATGGATTGTTTTGTGGAGATGATCCATATGGTGTATAGGAAGTTGAAGTACTTCCACTATTGTTGGGGTTATATATGAGGGTTGGGGGTGGACCCGTACTGGATTGAGAGACCGAATGCATCTAGGGTACCGGTGGGGGTCCCCCCAACGACTGAGGGGGAATAATGGGATATGATTGTTGGTGAGTGGGAGGAGGGTAATAAGACATCCCTCCATATGGTTGTGGATATTGATTTGCACCATAAGTAGGTGATGGGTGGTCATAAGGATTGAGATGTGTCATAGAACCAATCAACCCATCCACAACGTGGGACATGTCAGTTTTGTTCTGGCCAAATGTTATGGGTCTGGGTGCATCAGGCAATATTGTGTACCGATAACCTGATTGAGCATATATGAGATCAAATTGTTGGGCCTTACTGATGGCTTCCTCTTCTGATTGAGGAAAAGTGGATGCTACATCCGTTTCAATCACAAGGATGAGCGATTTAAGAAACCAATCAAGACGTTGTTCTTTGGTGGTTTCTGCTTTACACAAACTACGTCGTCGACGCCATTCATGAATGTGGTCGATGATATGGATAGCATTGGTTTGTTTGAACTCAGAGAGAATTTCTAAACCAGTGTCATGATGAACTGGTAATTGGAAAAAGGACAAAAAGGCCTTGGCCAATGATTCAAAGGTCACATGGGACCCTAATTTTTCGTCCACATACCATTTAGTTGATGAACCAGTGAGAGTTATTTGAAATAACCTCAAGTGGATGGAATCATCCATGATGTTGTTAGAAGAGCACCATAAGTGGAAGGTCATAACATGGTTGGTGGGATCTTCCCCTGGTTTTCCTTCAAACTTCAGAATATATGAAGGCAATTTGGTAGGCATATTGGGCCAAGTGGCATCATGCAAAATGGGATCATTCGTGAGTTTGGTTAAATCAGGAATGTTGAGGGATTCCAAGTATGGAATAGGGGGTTTTGGGGGAGGATTAGTTCCAGCCATTGTGTGTGTAGGTAATGGACCTGTCCCTTGAGAGGGATTTGGTGGGTTTGTACTTCTCCCTTAAGAAGAAGTTTGACTCCCGCCTCCTTGTGAAGGAGAACCAATAGATGGATTGCCTTGGGTATTTGACCCAAGCAAAGTCGAACCAAGTAGATTTGATCCCACAACAGTAGCACTCGTTGGGGTGTGAGATGGTTGAGCCGGTGAGTTGGTGAGACTAGGGACTCCTCCTAGAATAGGAGGGAGATTCTGCAAGCATCTAAAACGATGGGGATTATGTGGTTCCCTTATGGTTCTGACTAGCAAAGTGAATGTGTGTAAATGGTGACAAGAGAGAAATAAATAAACAAGATATTTTTATATTTTTGACCGTCACAACATAGTATAACTCACAATTTCATGTAATCAAATGAACATCATACATAAATCAACTGTGAAATAAACAAGCATGTGGATAGGTGGGATTTTTCCGCATGGGGGAAAAATAAAAACAAATGCTCGTGTCCTAAAATACCTATCGTCCTTCCTCTAAATTTAGCACTGAGCTTTCCAATAGAACTCAATAGTGGGGTCTTAATCCACCAGAAGAGGAACTAGTGAAGGTTGAAATAATCAGTTATAATGAGGGGTAGAGGGTGCATATCCTGAAAGAGTTGGCAATATTTCCCAATAGCCGCACAAAATCTAATCAAGGTGTGATTGCAGCCCACAACCACCACCTGGGTAGATATCCTATGTTTGGCCACTAATTACCTCGGTCAAAGTGCATCATTTAGATTTTCGGCCTAAAAAATGGGTCACGAGCTGGATACCCTCACAAGATTTGGGTGACTCAAGGAGGGATGCGCAGAACAACCAGACCTCGACCTTCGACCCTTCATGGATATCTCCCTGCCTTATGGCATAGGAACACTTGACTTGGAGGATTTGAAAAATCCCTATTCTCAACTTCTATTGTTTCAAAATGTGAGAACTTGATAATGGGGGGTTATTTGGATGTTGACCCCCGAGATCCTACCTAGACTAAAAAAATTATTTTGGCACCTCCTGTGGAGGAAAATTTAGTGTGTTCTTAGAAAAATTTTAGATGGAGTGGGATGAGAGATTGGGGTCATGGACCAACCTCGTTTGAATTAAATTGGTGTGGACAATTTCTAAAGAAGTAATTGTATCTTTCAGAGTTCTTTTGAAGTACTTTGTGAGTACTAAAGAAAAAAGCCTACTTCGACCTCCACTATTCTAATAGAAATTGTGTGTGTGATGAGTGGATTTGTGTGCAAGAAAGTGAAAAGTGTGCAAAAGATTTTTAATAATTTAAGTGTAATATTGTAGCATGTGGACTTCCTGTAGGCCTTACAAATCTTCTTACCTAGTTTACTATGTTTCTTTGGTACAACCTTGCGGAATATTTAAAGCCCTAAAGAACTAGCAATGTGGGCATATGGGTCCTTACTTGATCCTTTAAACTCCCTAGAATGTTGTCTAAACTAGAAAAGATTTTGAAACTATCCTAGGATTGTAGACATGTAGGCATGTATGGGCCCGTTACTTGATCTTTTAAACTTTCCTAGAGTGTTGTCTAGACTAAGAAAGCTTTTAGAAACTATCCTAAGATTGTAAACATGTGGGCATGTATGGGCCCTTACAAAGCTTTAAGATGATTTCCAAAACTAAGAGGTACCCTAGGGTGGGGTTTCCCTCTCCTAATGATTTTTAAGGGAGAAGAAATTTCTTTTCAACCACCTTTTCTAATTCCTGAGATCACACTTGGGTGCGGGGGAAGAGCATACTTGAGGGTTAAAATTGATTTCTAGTCCCAAATTAGTTGATTGTATTTGAAAAATCAATAACTTCAACTCAAAATTTTAGATGCCAAATGAGCCATCCATGTGGCAACAAAGCAAAGAGAAGAATAGTGATTCTTTTTACCCCTATGTGCTTATGTTAGCTAACCTTTATTGTGAGAAAGGACTCTAAGTGAAGTGTGATTGCTTTACAAAGTGCAAAAAATTAAAATCGGAAGGCAAGGGGGGCTCAAACCACTCATAAAAACCCTTACAATTTGCAAAAAATGAATGTATGCGCGGGTTGTAGTTATGATAGTCACTCTAAGCTCACAGAATGTGCACAATGCACGGAGTTATAAAGGTTTCCACGCACACGGAGCGTAGAGTGCACAGAATGCATGTCTGTGTGCCTCGAAAGCCATGCACTGCCTGTCACGCGTCAGGAAAGAAATTTCAAAATGAAATTATCTTGCCTTGGCTCTGAATTCTGACTTTAGAAGACTGGATTAGGTCGGTTTTGGTACCTGCATATCCAAACAATTAGAAAGAAGTGCTCTCAAGACTTAAATAGGGAGTAATTTGATATCAATCTCCAATATGGTCGCCAATCTGTTGTGTTGGTTTTGTTACATGGGTGAGAAAAAACACAATACTTACTTCCATAGTTAAGTCAGCTAAACAAGACATAGGTTTGTGAGTTTATTAGATAACCAAATACACATGAAACAAGGAAATAAAACTAAAAACAAAGAGAAATAAATGTTAGAGAAGCTTTCAAAAACTAGAACCATGAAAAATAAAAAATGGCAATCATATAGATACCAATGGATCAATGTATTGATAGGATAGCACCGTAGAGAAAGGCAGGGACTTATGAATCCCCTATTCCTCCTTGGGATGGCTCTTGAGTTCCCTAATAGAGAGCTCTTCTCTTCATACAATGGAAAATGACAATGGTGAAGAAATACAATGCCAGTCCTCTCAAGAGGTGAGTGGAATGGCCCTTGCTATAGTGCTTGAATGATTCAAAGAGAAAAGAGGAGTCTCCAAGAATAATTATTGCAGCATAACAATACCGTGAAGTTCTTATTTTTTTATCACACCCATGGCACATATTTATAGTGTCCATTCATGGCAAGATACAACTGGTTCATAGTGTGAACAAGGGGCCTTTCAGGGCACTTCCTAGCCCTTGACCAGCCTCCAAGCTAGATTTCGCTCAGATCTTAGTGTCAAATCATGTTGGGGGTCAGACTGGAAGTGGTTGAGAGGCTGAAAAGATTCATAAATGCTTCGTTCATGACAAGCGCATGGATTTTCTCATAGACAGTCGCGCATCTTGCGCACAATGCACGCTTAGGGTTGTGTTGGCGCGTGCATTCTGTGCACAATGCGCACGCTTCCTTTGGTGAATTTGTGCACTTTAATTTTTTAACCAAGTGTATAGTTTTGTGCCTTTTTTATGGATTTTGATGATGTAGGTGTACTAATTGTTGTTGGAATTGATGTCTTTCTTCAACCATTGTGTGCAATGTTGCGAACGATTTTTCAGTGATAACAAACATGTCTGCAGGATTTTGGCTACTATGTATCTTTTCCAACTTCAAATGTCCATATTCCAAGATACCTGATTTGTATATGCTTAGTATTATAATGGAAGGTTGAGTTATTTGCAAGATGTATGGCACTCTCACTATCACAGTACAACTTGCTACTCTTCTAGTTCTTTTCTGATTCCTCCATAAACCTCTATAACCAAATCATCTCTTTACTATCCTCTATAGCAGCAACATACTTTACTTCCATTGATGAAAGTGCAGCAACCTTTTGCAGTTTTGAAATCCAACTTATTGTTGTTCCACCTACAGTAAAAACATACCTCATGGTGCTTCTCCTGCTAACTTTATCACCTTCCATATCTAAATCAACATATCCTTGTAGAATAGTGTTTGAACCTCCAAAACATAATGCATGGGTACTAGAACCTCTCAAATACATGACAATCCACTTTACTACCTCCCAATGTTCTTTACCTAGATTGTTCATATACCTGCTCACAACTCCCACTGCATCTGCAATATCTGGTCTTTTGCACACCATAGCATGCATCAAGCTATCAATTGTTGATGAATTAGGGACCCTTGACATGTATTCCATCTGCTCCTGTGTCTTGGGACACATTTCCTTGGTTAATTTGAAATGTCTGGCCAAAGGTGTACTAACTGGTTTTTCATTGTGCATTATAAACCTCTCCAACACCTTCTCTATGTACTCACCCTTAGACAATGTCAATTTGCGATTTTTCTTGTCTCTTGTTATTCTCATACCAAGGATTTTTTTTGCAACACCCAAATCCTTCATCGCAAATGAATTAGCTAAAAAAAAATAGCACATTTATATCTTGCATGTTAGACCCTTTAACAAGCATATCATCTACATACAATAGCAAGATAATATAGCTTCCATTTTCTAGCCTTTTAAAATAAACACAGTGATCAGAATGACATCTACTATAACCTTATTCTATCAAAAAACTATCAAAATTCAAATACCACTGCCTTGGATCTTTCTTTAGGCTGTACAAGCTCTTCTTCAACCTGCATACCAAATTCTCCTTTCATTTGACCTCATACCCCTGTGGTTGATGCATATAAATCTGTTCCTCCATATCCCCATGGAGAAAAGTTGTTTTTACATCTAATTGATCAACATGCAAATATTTTACTACCACAAGACTTAAAATAGTCCTAATTAAAGTCATTTTAACAACAGGAGAAAATATTTCATCAAAATCTATACATTTCTTTTGTGCAAACCCTTTTACAACAAGTTTAACCTTGTACTACTTTTTGTCTCCATCTTCTTCCTTCAACCTATAAACCCATTTATTCTGCAATGTTATTTTTCCTGCAAGAAACTGAACCAGGTCCTAAGTCTGGTTATTTACCAAGGAATCCATTTCCTCTCTCATGCCTTTCTCCCACTTCTTTTTAGTGTCTACCTGCATTGCCTCTTCATAACTTTCTGGTTCACCAGAATCAGTCAACAATAAATAATACAATGAAGGAGAGTATCGTTCAAGTGGTCTACTTAACCTCGTATATCTTCTAACAACACTTGCAGGAGTTTGAGGTACTTGTTTCTCATGTTGTTGTACATTTTGATTTTCTTGTACCTTTGGAATTTCTTTTTATGTGATCTCATCAAGCACTGTGTATTCTAGTTTTTCTTTTTCTTGTTTCTTTCCCTG
Organism: Picea glauca; assembly: GCA_000966675.3. Classification (NCBI taxonomy): domain Eukaryota; kingdom Viridiplantae; phylum Streptophyta; class Pinopsida; order Pinales; family Pinaceae; genus Picea; species Picea glauca. Next base: position 499,997 of record JZKD02S1652983.1, read on the forward strand.
CAACCGATCCTTATGCATGACCTTCTCATTGAATATGGCATCTCTACTCCTAATGATTTTGTGTTTTTCATAATCCCATAAGCAATAACCAAAATCACTAACATTGTATCCAATAAAGGTACACTTCTTGGATTTTGCCTCAAGCTTTGTTATATTTTCTTTATCAATATGGACAAATGCTTCACAACCGAAAGTCTTAAAAAATTAATAGTTTACCTTTTTTCATGTCCATGCCTCCTCTAGAATGCCACCATCCAAAGAGATTGAAGGTCCTCTATTTATTGAGTAAATAACAGTATCTACAAAATCTTCCCAAAACTGTAATAGCAACCCAAAATGCAATCTCATACTGCTAGCATGTTCCATGATTGTCCTGTTCATTCTTTCTGGCACACCATTTTCTTGTGGTGTTCCTGGAACTATCTTCTCTCTATGAATTCCATGGTATGAAAAGTAATCACCAAACTCCTTGTTGCAATATTCACCTCCGTTGTCTGATCTGAGACACTTCAACCTCTTTCATGTCTCATTTTCAACCAAAGCTTTCCATTTCCTAAAAGTGTCAAAAACATCATATTTTTGTTGAATGCAATAAACCCAAGTTTTTCTAGTTGCATCACCAATAAAATTAACAAAATAATGAGAGCCGCCAAGAGATGATACATGAGTTGGTCCCCATACATATGTATGCACAAGATATAACATTTCACTCTTCTTTTCCTTTCTAACTTTGATAAATTTGACTCTCTTTTGTTTTCCATAAACACGGTGCTCACATAAATCCAAATCAATTTGTTTAAATTCTAGCAACAAATTTATTTTGTGAAGTATCTGCATCCCCTTCTCACTCATGTGTCCAATCCTATGATGCCACAGTGTTGTATGCACTCTTGTAGAAGCTAAAGAGATATAAGAGAGAGTATTACCAGTACATAAATACAATGTACCTATCTTATCTCCTTTTTCTATCACCGGTGATCCTTTGGTGACCTTCCACGCCTTATCTGTAAATGTAGATATACAACCTTCACTTGCCAACTGCCCTATTGAAATTGGATTTTTTCTTAGATATGGAACATATCTTACCTCTTTCAACAACCATTGGTTTCCATTATTTTTTCTTTATTTTTACCTTGTCCATTCCAACAATTTTGCATGGTGCATCATCACCCAAATGAACCAGTCCAAAATCACCTTGAACATAATCTTGAAAATGTTTCCTATGGGGTGTGGCATGAAATGAAGCCCCTAAATATACTACCCAAGACTCAAAAATGTTATCTACAAAAAGAATTAAAGAATCTTGTAACACATCACTTGCTACATTTTCTTCCTAATTTTTCTCTTGTTGTCCATCTCTTTGTTTCTTTAGAGCTCTACATTCTTTCTTCATATGTCCTTTCTTCCCACAATTATAGCACTCTATCTTTCCTTGTCTCTATTTGTATCTTCCCTTCCTAGAATTCTCACGGTTCCCTGAGCCCTTTCCTCTATCCTTTTGTCTTCCCCTGTTCTCCACTGTCAATGCATTACCTGATGTCTCACATGTGCTTTTCCATCACATTTCCTCACTAAGGATAACACCAACAACATCATCAAATTTTAGAGTGTTTGAACTAGAGACAGAATTACTTACAACCGTGACCAAGTTGTTCCATATTTTTAGCAATGAGCACGAGATTAGAATATCCCTAACCTCATCATCAAGGTCCACTTTTATAGAACTTAGTTGATTAGTAACCATATTAAATTCATTTAAATGATCGACAACAAACCCACCTTTTGGCATCTTCATATTAAATAATCGCTTCATTAGAAATACCTTATTTGAGGTCGAGGGTTTTTCATATTGTTTAGCCAATGTCTCCATCAGAACCTTTGTTGTCGTTTCTTTTGAAATATTGAAAGCCATTGATTCTTCTAGGCACAGTCATATCATTCCTAGTGCCTTTCTGTAAAGAACCTCCCATTCTTCGTCCTTCATGGTCGTCAGTTTCTTTGCTACTCCGCCCAATGGTAGGAATAGATCTTTCTGATATAAATAATCTTCCATTTTCATATTTCATAGGTGGTAGTTTTGGCCGTTAAATTTCTTGAACTTAAACTTTCCCTCTTTTGCCATTGCTCCCACTCGAACCAAGAACCCTCTTTTCCTACGAGTTACCTTTCACTTTGATATCAATTGTTAGAAAAAACAGAATCGTGGAGCAATAAAATAAAACAAATGTGGAAATAAAACATAGAAGATACACAATAAAAAGAGAGACACAAATATATGTGGTTCACCCAGTGTGGGCTACGTCCACCGAAGAAATTTCCAGGTCCCTCTTAATTAGTATCCAACAAATGAAGGGATACAACCTACAACACACCCGTTGTATCTTCCTCTTCTTTTTCACACAATCTCCTCTTGCATAATACAATATTCACACACATACATAGTCGTAATACAATTCCCTCATGAAAATAGGGTTGCCTTCTAGGGAAAAAAACACTAACACAACTTCTACCATCAAATCTATGACCTTATAATGAACGGTCTAGATTGACTACGAAATTACAATATTTTACAAGGCAATTTTTCCCAAAATTTCGCTTCTTAGCCCCATCCTGGACCCCCCTGGTGAAAATAGTGGGGGAGAAAGCCCCCCCACACCCCCCCGTTGGGAAATCATATACAATCACAGCTGAAACAAACCTTTAAATTAGGAATATAATCAAGGTCCACAACCAACATCCCTAATTTCTTCTTTTCACCTTTTCTCTAAGAGAAAAAATTGGGCCCCCTACTAAACTTTTCTACTGGAAAACCTCTTAGACTCTCTCATGCAAATGTCACATCCCAAGTCTCTCTTTTCACTCTCCATACTTTACCATTTCAATGATTTTAAAGAAAAAATTCGCCCACCAATACACAGTATATTGCCAAACTTCCTCTTTCCTTCATTGATACACTATATATCAATGAGCTTCCTATATCCTTCGTCAATACACTGTGTATTGACGAGCTTCTTCTTTCCCTCCCCGATACATCTTATGTATAAGATATATTCTTATTTCCCTCACCGATAAAACCTGTGTATCAACAAACATCTTATTTCCTTCACCGATACAACCTGTATCAACGAGCATCCTACTTCCCATGTTGATACATAAGACGAGCAAACACTTAGAAAATTTTCTGCAAGGGTTCTTGTGTATTGGCACCCAATCAGTTTCTGGTCGTCGATGCATCGATAGCCATCTTCTCATATCATTTGATACGCCAACGTTTCATCTTCCTCCAACAATCGATACACCAGCCCAACATCTTAGACCTTTACTGATGCACGAGTCGAGCCAACACTTATTTTTTTCTTACAACTTCCTCACTATCGGTAGTTAATGTTTCACCAACTATTGATACATCGATTGTCCATCCCTCTTTTTCTATCGATACATTGGTATCATATCACCTTTGCAACATTGATACACTAATGCTTCATATGATTCCGACTATCGATATACATCGGCGTAGATCCCCCCATCTTCGTCGATACATGGTGTATCGATGAGGTTCATCTTTCTTTCGTCAATACATCATGAATCAATGAGCTTCATCTCTTTCTCTCTGATACACTACTTGTCGGCGAGTTTCCCTCTGTTGTCGTTGATATGCCAACAGAAAGATGTCGACCACTCATCAACACTAAGCGTATCAACGGTGATCTTCCTTTTCTCGCCAACACATACCTTGTCAACAAGACGCCTTCATCTTGAGGCCTCTCCTATTCTCCTCCGGCTCAGATCTTTCTTGATGTGCTTGTTATTCAGGTTCTTATCATTTCCAATGGTAAAGAATTCCATGCATGACTGGATAACTAATGACTAATTGCCTACCTTGCTTAATCTACATTATGTTGCAGTCGTGATGGAGTTGTTTGTGTCGCCAACATCTTTCATTATGCATACCATACCAACATTCACATTTTGCACCTTTTTTATCTTGTGACTAAATTTGAAAGTGATGATTGTTATCAGGTGGGTCAATTGTAGCATCTAAAAGGCTTATGTTGGCTCTGAATTGCATCTCAAAGAAGAATTGGTCCTCCCAGTTCATAAACTGGGTCAAGTGCTCCAAACTTCAATTGGTTTTTTTCACAGGATTATATTTCTGAGCCATTCACAAATGACCTCAACCCCAATGGATGAATTAAGTGCCTATATAACACAAGAACTCATGAAATTGATTTCGAGCAAAGTAGCAGCAAGAACGGGACCCAAACTTTCATTGAAAAAATGCCTTTGCTCACAATTTGTAGGCATCATTCAAAATCTTGTTTTCATCCCTGAAGCAGGATAACTATAAGATTTACGTGATTATGATTCCAATGCAACTGATGGAATCAAAATCCAAGGCCTGGAAGTGTCAGAACGATCGTCAAGGATTGCCCGCCAAGTCACCCTCATTAGTTGTGACATCGTTCAAATGTTTGAATGGCATGGTAAGTTATCTTATTAAGAGCGTCTCCCCGTACCCTCCGCATCACAAGAAATGATACCCCAATCAGACGTCGCATGAGCAAGTTGTAAGCCTTTGAAATCATGTTGGATGGTGTCAAAATCCCTCCAAAGATGTTAACATCGGTTAGCAGTGTTCATCTCACGCCAATGCGCAAATTGTGTTGGGAAAATGTTAAGAAATTATCTCAAATTTAAATAGTTTTAATTTAAATAGTTTTTAATTTAAATGAGAAGTATTTAAAATTAAAAAAGAAAAGAAAAATAATTAATTTAAATAAATAAAGGGGAAATAAGTAAATGCAAAACCATATAATAAACAAATATGATAAAAGGGGGGTTTAATAAAGTTTGAGGTTGTTTTGATTAGGTTAGCGTGAGGGAGAGGGGCCTGAGCCCACATGTCCCAAGGTGGTTGAGGGAATAGTACATGGGAAGGGGGAGGGCCCAACCCATGCACATCCCCCTTGCCCACCAAACTTAAACCACCAACTTACCCTTTGTGCACACAACTCAAATGTCAACCAAGCACGGAAACAACGTACCAGAGCCCAATGCCTGATCCACTGCAAACACGTATCAGGGTCAATGAATTAATCCATTATGATACACTGACCACAATGGTATTTTTAACACTGACATGCCATGGGTTGCATTGACCAACCACGATGGTATTTTTAACATCGACACAACACAAGGTTTGGATGGCACAGTTTGAAAGGTTTTATATTTTTCATGGTTTAATGCGCTTGGTGAGGTGGAGAGCTGGGGAGGGGCACAACCCATGACCCCCCTCCTTCCTTAATATACATTACATGAACATAAAGGTGGAAATGGAGGAGGTGTGACCGCACATCCCCCCCCTTATACATAATTTAAACAACACCTCCCTTATGAACATTAAGGGGAGGAAGGGGAGGCATGACCAAGCCTCCCTTGCTTTAAATCTTTAAATTGTCATTATTTTAATAATACATTTTTTAAACAACATTTTTAACATTAAACTTCTTAACACTCTCTTCCAAAACTAAGATCACACCATGTGCGACCACTTGATCCATACCCATGACCGATGCACCAGCAATTGTAACAGAGTTAGAACTCAAAGTCCACACACAGTACGCCTATGATATGGAAACACGGTTTAAGCTATGATACCACAACAATCACTTGCAAGTTCATATAACCTAATGTGACTGGAGCTTCTCCAATGCTTTAAGACTTCCTCAACCGTCGACTCACCAACGAAGGAGATCACTCATTCCTCCCCGGTACACCTAGTTTCGGTAGAATCACCTCATCATCACCAACGTACTAGATCTCAATATTTCTTCTGGCGTCGATACACGGGAGCTAGTCTTTCTTCTAGTGTTGATACAGTGAAGATCAATCATTCTTCTAGTGTCGATATAGGAACAGGACCCCGCAAAACTGCCTTTCGTATTTTTTCCATAACTTTTGACTCTAATACCTATTTTGTGTGTTCCTTATATCATTGGAAAGTATTTATGAGATCTGCAACTTCACAGTTATATGATTTTGGATATTCCTCACCAATTTTTCACATTTTTTAGGATTAAGCTCTGGAACATTATCAACGGCCCCGTAGAACACAATACTTCAACCAAGAGTAGAGGAACCAGGAACTGAACTCAGGGAAGCATATGAGAACTCTCACTTACTTAATGTTTCAGTTCTATAGTTTCAAATGCATGGTTTTGAAAATTTATTTCGAGATTATTATATGATCACTCATGTGTTATGTGTTGAATGGTATATTTTGATTTTGATTCATGATCTCTCTCGTTTCACATGGGTCTATTTTCTAAGGAATAAGAACCTTGTCTTTGGAAAGTTCAAGGATTTTTTAGCCTTTGCTGAAAAGCAATGTGGCTGACCCATCAAGTGCCTAAGATCAAAAAATGATGGTGAGTATTTAAATCGACCTTTTGAAGAATACCTGGTTTGATATAGTATTGACTAGCAATGGTTGGTTCCTCACACACCTCAGCATAATGGCGTTGCAGCATGCAAGAATTGGATGTTAGTCAAAATGGATAAACGTCTTTTGCAAGCTAATGACCTGCCTCCTCACTTCTGGGCTGAAGCAATGTATTATACAAACCATCTACTCAACCACATATTGACTTGAGTTTTTCATTCCATGACCCTAGTCGAACAATGGTGTGGAAAGAAGCCTTCAGTCAGCTACCTCTGTGTGTTTAGATGTGTTGCCTAGGCTCATATTTTCAATGATTGCAAAAAGAAGTTGGATCCAAAGGGTCATGCTTGCATCATAATGGGATACTCTGAAGAGTTGAAATCTTATCGGTTGTTTGATCCTATCAAATAACAAATCAATGTATGGTTTGATGAGAAGTCTTCTAGCATTAAGTTGTTGAATTCCTCCTCTGGATTGGTGCATGATGATCTCTTTGATGTTGTCTCTGACACTGGTTCTCATGTTCCATTTTTTAGTCATTTGAATGGACAGTCGAACTCTATTCATCTTTCGACTTTACCATCAACCTCCGTTTCGACTAGTCCATCGATCTCTATTTTAACTAGTTCACCAGCTTTGTCAATTGACAATTCTCTGACTTTTGATTGACTTGTTGCAAAGAACTGCAGTTCACCTATTTCTTGTATACCTAGATGGGATTCCAAGACAATTGAAGTTGTTGGAGCTAATGTCGGTGATGTCTCCTCCAAACAACAAACTGGTAGTCAAAAGCAACATGTCAGCATTGCCTTGATGACTCATGTACTTGAAAATTCTGATCGTGTTGCCTACTCAGATGCAGAAGGATGACCTGAATTGGAATAGGCCATGCATAAAGAAATTGATTCTTTGTCAAAGAATCACAGTTGGGACTTAGTTCCTCGACCGCAAGGAAAGAACATTGTGAAGTGTCGATGGGTCTATAGGACCAAATTTACCTCTGAAGGTGTTATTGAGCGACATAAAGCATGCCTAGTTGCAAAGGGATTTTCTCAACAAGAAGGCATCTACTACACTAAAACCTTTTCCCCTGTTGCAAAGATGAACTATGTTCAACTGATTATTGTCCTTGTTGCTCATTTTGGATGGAAAATCCATCAGATGGATGTGAAGAGTGCCTTTCTTCATGGAGACCTATCTGAATAATTTTTTATGGAACAAACACCTAGTTTTGTGACATATTCTAACTTGGTTTGTCGAATCAAGAAGTCACTTTATGGTTTGAAGCAAGCTCCTCGAGCTTGGTATGCTAAGATTGATAATTTCTTTCTTCAACTCAGTTTCAAACGTTGTGAATTTGATCACAGCTTGTATGCACTCCATACCAATGGAGAAACTTTGATTGTTGTTGGATATGTAGATGATCTCCTCATTACTGACAATAATGATCTCATCCTTATATTCAAGAAACAACTTGTTGACTCCATCGACATGACAAATCTTGGTACTCAACATTATTTTTTGGGTCTTCAAGTATTACACTGTGTGATGATTTTTTCATTTCTTAATCTAAATATGTGATGGATATTTTGACACATTTTAAGATGGCTAATTATAAGCCCTGTGCTACTCCTTTTCAATCTGGAGTAAATCTCACCAAAACTTGTCAAACTCTTGCAGTCGATGCTACTCTTTATCAACAATTGGTCGGCAGTCTTGTTTATCTTACTCATAGTCGACCTGGAATTTCCTTTGTTGTTAGTGTGGTTTCTTAGTTTACACAGGACCCTAAAGAAATCCATTGGAAGGCAGTCAAACGAATTGTCTGCTATCTCAAGGGTACCACCCATTTTGGTATCAAGTATTGTCGAAGTTCAGATTCGATGGTTGGCTTCATCAACTCTTACTAGGTTGGCGATAGTGATGATCGGAAGTCCACTTATGGCTACATGTTTCACTTTAGCGCTGGACCATTGGTGTGGTCATGAAAGAAACCGAAGGTGGTCACTTTTTCGGCTATAGAAGTAGAATATCATGACATCGTTCAAACAGGTACTGAAATAGTCTGAATCCGTACTTTTGGGAGAACCTTCATGTTCAGACCTCAACTACAATCTACTATGATAATCAAAGTGCCATATAGTTTGTTGGCAATCATGTTGCCCACAATAAGATGAAGCATGTTTAGCTCCATGTTCACTATTTGAGATAGTTGGTTCATGAGAACATTGTCTCTCTTGAATATTGCAGAACAAATGATCAGGTTGTTGATATATTCACCAAAATTTTAGCTGGAGCTAGATTTATCAAGCTCCATATGATGCTTGGGATTTAGGTAGCTACAATTATGGGGGGTGTCATGATGACGTAATTTCACCTCCTGAATCTCTAGAGACATGTGTTGATGGGGGGTGTTGGAACATCAAGCATTGATGGTTCATCACACATCTCTTGGATTCATTCAGTCGAGCGGTCAACCTACATTTGGATACAATTGGTCAGGTAATCGATCAAATCTCTACATTATTCGGTTGAGTAGTCAACATGCCTCTCGGTCGGATAGTCAACCAGTAGTTGAAGATATTAGGGCAGTGGATAGACCAACCCAGCAATCGACTATGAGTAGGACACATGGATGGTCAGGTCGAGCATCCTTGTCGAGTTGACTCGACAGTGAAGATTTAAAGGAGTCAACTCTAGAAACCGACGGTTATAAGTGGACAAGATCTTCATGATTCTATGGAATTTGGTTAGATATTGAGGCTATAAATAGCAGACCCCTTGGGTCATTATCATCAAGCGATCGATTTGATATCATATGGAGATAGCAAGATCCAATATGCATTGTTATATTTTGATCATAGTGCGCTTTGCTTAAGTGTTGTAATGGTGTCTTTAGACACCACTTTTTGTCTTCGAAAATTTTCTTCCCTATTCAATTATCTGCAGAATTGTATGTATGTTTCGTTACAAGTTCCACCCCTTTCCCCAACAATACCAATGCTAAAGGAAGATCAAACTTAGCAATCTGAATAGGCAATGTATGAGGGAATCAAACCATTAATGCACAGTTGCTACACATCAAGGCAATCTACCAGTATGTAGCAGTACCCTCACAAATGTGATATACCACCATGGATGATAGAGAAACAACAACAGTTGTCGCAGCAACAAGGAAGCAATGAAAGGGAATAAAACTCGAATGGTCGAAGAAGAATTATGAATCCCGTGATGATCGAATATCAAACTTGGATGGAGAAGAGTTTCCCAATGTCCAGAGTGATCATCAAAATGGGTGAGGTGCACTATGGCCAAAATCTATGATGGCCCACCAACACTAAAAGACAAATTTGAAATGTAATTGCATATAATACATTAAATTATAAACATTTATGTTGTCCTTATTCCCTCATCATTATAAAAAGAATAGGGACAAAAGTTTGTAAATGAAAGGTCATGGGGGGGATGCGAAAGGTCAAGAGTCAAGTTGAATTTCAATAAATACGGAGATTAAATATGAATAGAGGGATTTTGGCTCTTTGAGCTTTCATGTACTATTATTGAAACTTTTTATGAGGAGAAGCTTGTTTGGCCAACATATTTTTTGAAGAACTTTGATTCTTGTGTTGCATGAGTGTGGACTATCTCGTTGTGTTTTGCTCGGCACTTGGGTTGTGTAAGTGTTGGCATTCGGAAGTCACTCCTGGATTGCTAGCAGGAGCAGAGCCTGAAGCCCATCAGTTTTAATGTCACGATTTGTTTAAAAGGTGATCGAATGGAGGAAAACTCAAAACAACATTGTGTCAACTCAAAAACCAGACCGGGCATGCATGAACGAGTGAGGTCTTGATAAACTCCAAACAGTGAGTCGTAGTAAAAAGGGTGAGCAGGTGGAAGACTTATGCAAGAAGGGTGCAAAGGTCTATA
>JZKD02S1652983.1:517874-532919 GCA_000966675.3 Picea glauca
CGTGCTTTCCCATTAAGGCGGAGGCGATGCCTAACCACCACCAACCGCTACAATAACTGCTTCTTGGGATTGAGAACGGCCCGGCCAACTCATCATTTCGGAATACAGAAGACTTCTCACGCTGCCACCTAGAATAACCGAATAGTTTAAGGGATGAGCATGGAGGCCAGTGCGGAGGATGAGGCACATGACGAGGATGGTGGTGCCGGGTTATAGGGCATGGGAGGAGCGATGGAATGAGAGGAGAATGACAGAGGACGATCCATGGCAGGAGACATCAGGTGGAGGAGGAAGGCGAGAGGTGATGGGTTTGCCTTCGGGTGAGAGACTGATGTGGAAAGGAACGGGACGCGTGGCAGGAAATGAGCGGATGTTGGGAAGAAGGGAAAGCCACGCGGACCAAGGAGGAGAGGTGAATGGATGACACACGGTAGCAGGGGAAAGGCGGAAAGAAGAATGGAATGACAGGAGGAGGGCCCACACTGGTTAATCTCAAGGTAGCTGAGAGGGGCGGGGCTGCACGAGCACCATTGATCTGGGCACCTTGACCTGAGCCGTCGGAAGCTACATATGGGATTCCGGACCTGTTGGGCCCTCAACAGGACCCCCCCCCTCCGCTTAAAGGTAGAAGGGCGGGGGGGTCCGGAATGGTCTTCATCGTCGTTGATCCGGGCGCGCTGATCTGGACCGTTGGAGAGGTGCGCCCCCGATTCCGGACCCCCCCCCCTTGCTTAAAGATCGGAAGGAAAGGGGGGTCTGGAATCCAATATGCATCGTCGATCTGGGCGCGCAAATCCGGACCGCCCGGTCTTGCTTGCTGCTTACCATGGGCGCGTTATCGCCCGAAACTTTGGACAAGTGGGTTTTTCCCCCTTCTTTTGTGTTCTACCCCCCTATACAAGAAATATCGCTAACAGTAAGAATGTATTATGTATTGTAGACTATTCTTATGTATGTTTGTTGCATTCTTATTTCTATTCTTCAGGGAATATTTGTTTGAATTTGTGGGCATAGAACTATAAAATGATTATTTAAATGCTAGACTATTCTGTGTTTGTAGTTATTTATTCGTATTCTTGGTTTTGTTCGTTGTGAACTATTTCATGGGCCATTGACAGGAGCATGTCTGGTTCTATGTTTATTTTCTAGTTACCTTTTCCATCTGGACGCATGCATCTTATATTAGTTGTATTTCATTCTTTAGCTTAGAAATCATCATCAGTGGATCGGGTCACAATCAGTAAACCGCAAACCAAAAATGGTTGCCGAGCCAAAATCCAGATGGGTTCCCTATTCCAAATGGTGAGAGATCTAACTAGGACTTCTCACCGAGGGTAACCCCTATTATTGATAAAGGAAATTTTTCCTACATCAATACCTTCCTTCGACAAAACCTCTGGAGAATGTTATGGTGGAATCTCCTTGCCAAAACCTAGATGATCCTTCTAGGAAGAAGGAAGTGTTGGAGACACATTTTAATGCAACTACTTTTGAACCTAGTTGTTCTTAGCATGGGCCTATTGGAGACTACAAAAAACTATCAACTTTTAATCCTCAAAATTATTTGTGTAAATTACTTGATTCCTTGCTCCCTCTACACATGGACATCTCCCTTTCTAAAGGCTTGCTTCCAGGGTTATGGAATTTGAATAGTTTAAGTCTTAGGATTGTAAGAGGGTTTAGGAATGGTCTAGAGGACATTGAGGGGGATATCTCCTTGCTCTCCAGCTCCCTTTTTTGTAGAGCTTCGATAGAACTCCCCATAACTATTAGGAACCAAAGCCAACCCTCTCCCAATTTCACTGTCATTGACAAAGCTACATCATCGACCTTAGATGGGGGGAAGTCAGATATAATCTCCAATCTCGAGAAGGAGGCCTATAAATATCTCCCTTAAAATGTTCTAGGGGTCTAGGCTTGAACCCTAGGGGGGGAATCCTATTGGTTTATGAGCAACAATAAACAAATATTTAATCACAAAAACTTGCACATAAGAACAAAAAATATCCATAAAGATCACATTGTATATGTACAATAATAATACATCACTCTCTTACATCAATACAGTACATGGGGCCTCGTTATATATCATAGAGGTGATCATAACAAGATTTCCAATATAGCTAACGATCTCCATAACTAGCTCCATGATATCTCCATGAATATATCCATAAATATCTCAACTCATTCTAGGTAATCTCTATCCCTAACTTCTCTCACTGTCCTCATCTTTGATCATACGTAGACTTTTAGAATAAAACTACTTTCAATATTATAATTATTATATCATAAGTATGAATTATTCCTTCATACTCCCCCTTAATGAATGCTCATGATTCAATCAGGATGTCTTGATTTGTCTTCATCTTTAGTCTTCTTCATCTACATCATCTTTTTTCATCTTCATTTACATATGTTTCTTCAGTTGTCGATGTCTTCCTATATCAATATGAGCTACATCTTTCTTTAATAATTCTGGATCTTGAGCCAATCATCTGAAATGCATCATCTTCTATCAAGGATTTCTTTAGCTTACCCTTGACCTTCCCATATGTTTTCTATAGGTCACCCTTCAACCATTACATCATAACTAGGGTTTTCCTCGACTCACCCTTAACCATTACAAATTTGAAGTGGTTTCATCTTACCATGAACCAATCATTACATTAGGTGGTTTTAGCTGACCAAAAACATGCATCTATCATTACAAAGTGGTTTTTGGTTTACCACGAACCAATACAAAATTACTCGTGATTCATTTGACTCAAAGAAATGACTCAATAAACCGACATCTCTTATTAATCATGTTTAACTTTACTTTAATGACAAATAACCTTTAGAGGACCAACTAACTTATGAACTTTGTATGGAAGATATTGTTGTACATTGGAAAACTTGACCCTGTAAAAACCTTTCAACATAAAAACAACATTGTTCCATTCAAGTACATCTATCCAACCAGATTGTACCTGTATGTGAGGCTTTGATATTTCTCTATTCCAACACTTATGATGATCATGATTTGTAAGACCACAAATACTGCAAGGATGTAAGTTCCAACATTTTGCTTTTACATGCCTTGTTCTTTGATATTTCTCTATTCCAACACATATGATGATCATGATTTGTAAGACCACAAATACTGCAAGGATGTGAGTTCCAACATTTTGCTTTTACATGCCCTGTTCTACCACAATGACTGCAACATTGTTCCTACTTCTGCACTTGATTTGTTGTTGCGGCTTCTGCTCCTAGTTCGTTGATATTGCTGCTACTTGTAGATGATTCACCTGTTGTCAATGTTTCTGCTTTCACAAACTTAATAGTTGCATTGCTTATTTGACTTTCATATCCAAGGCCTTCATTTCTTGGCCTTGCACATATTTGTATGGGCTTCTAGATACCTTGACCATTCTTGCCTAAACCTTTGCCTTCAAAACCCATTTTTTTCATAAATTTTGAACCTATTCACTTTGTGTGTTTTTAAAAGCAACCTATTTCAAGATCTTCACCAAGAGATTCATCCTTAGAAATATCATCGAGATCATCATTTGGATCCTCAGAACAAGAGAGAGACATATGTACATCAACATTATTATCATCAACGAATTAATATCACAAGAACTATCAATCTTTTCAATCATGTCACTTGTATCACAGATTGCATCACACTTTACTTTCTCTTGTTTTAACTGTTTCACTTCACTTTTGGGTGCTAACAACACATTTTCCTTTGCCAATAAAACTTGCTACACTAATTCTATCAATTTATCCTTTTGATATTGAAATTTGAAAATATCATCCACAAATTGATCTAGTGATTTCAACTTTTCTTCTAATGTGTCGATATGTTGTGCGTTGTGTGAAGCGTTTTGAAGTCTTTTTCCTCCTTTGCCCATTTTAAAACTTAATGATTCATGCTTGCTTGTCAAGAATGAACACAACAAATAGGGTGCCGGGTACAACCGATCATGCGCTTGTTTTTCAAATACAACAATGATAAAGGTGTCGGGTACAACCGATCATGCGCCCGTTTTTCAAATACAACAATGATAAAGGTGTCAGATAGCATCGATCGTGCACCTTTAATTTTGAATTTAACACTTCATCCTCAACTTTGACTTTGACCTTGACTCAACTTTTCAAACTCTCAATTTCAACTCTTTACATCAATAATTCAACTTTAACTCCTAATATCAAAACTCTCCAAACTTTTAATGACTTCACTATATCAAGAAACTTCAAAACTCAACTCAAATTAGACATTTTACATCAAAGACTCTAATTTTCATTCTTACATTCACTTTTACATCTTTTTCATAACCATTAAATAAAAACTTTTAAATTTCTTTAATGTACCAAATCCTACAACCTCTACTTTAACTTACTCAATATAATGTAGACTCACTTTATAAACTACATGAATCCCTTATTCAAGCCAATATAGCCATCACTCTTTTCTTCAACTTTTTCATTCCATACCCAGTACCTCTCAACTCACACTTAACTTGAAATTAATGTCATGCTGGCTGTACACATATCTTTGATCCAGGTACAAATACTACCAACAAAGTTCAATGGATTTCATGTGATGAACGCTCATGATGGTCAAAATTTTACAGTGGCCGCATTCATTTTGGGGAAAGCATAATCGATTGCATTTGACACCTATCCTCCAAAATTTAATGACTCGAAACATTTAATTGTCAGAAACATTTAGCTTGGATTCCTGTTTCTCCACTTTATGCAACCGGCGACTCTCGACGACATATCCACACTCTTCCAATCATCTCAAAAAAAAAATCACAATTCCTTTCTTACCAGAGCGTGGAGGCATCTGCGTTTCGCTGAGTAAGCAACACACACTGTCTCTCCTTAGGCCTCACTGATCATCCTCGTCATATTCTCTACGACTTGGGCCTAACTTCCTCCATTCTACCAACAAATTGACTGCAAAACACAACAAATTTTTTTTTGGTTCTGGCACAGTTGCTTATGATGTCCATGTTAATATAGATGCTGCTAAATTTGTGAAGAGCTACAAATTTCTCCTTGTAAACTTTCAAAAATGGATCAGCAATCCTCTTCCTTTCATTTCCATACAAAAATCATGTAACATCTCCTCAAGCTTCTCCGGGGACATGCCCTTCATCTCCATCACAAACATGAAGATGAACATCCAAGTAAAACACATTATGACCGTGAATACCATAAATATTTTGGAGACACTGATGGCACTGGTAAGGCTCAAGAACGTCTCTGACATGATCAAATTAGAGACCCGCAGACAGATTGTTGCAAATCCTCCTCCTCCATCATCTGCTCGAGTGCATTCACGGTGTTTTGATATAGATTTGTATTCTATGTCTCTTGGAATAGCCTTCAGTCGTTGGATCTCTAGTAAGTTAATGAAAGGGATAGTCCTCAAGCCATTTGTGATAGAACATGATGAAGTAAACAAATCCAAATAGAAAAAAAATTGGCAATGATTGACAAGAAAAACGGGACACTCTCATGGAACTTTCTAGCCACTTCAAAAGTCAAATTGTTGCAAAGCAAAAATAGAAACAAAAACAAAAATAAAAGATGTTAATCTTCACTCATTCGAATGGTAACAACAACACCGGATTAGCACACATAGAATTGCCATGATCATGGACCTCTCTCATGAAAGATTCATGCTTGAACACATAGAATTGCCATGATCATGGACCTCTCTCATGAAAGATTCATGCTTGAACCTGCTTTAATACCAAATGTTGGTTTATGAGTAGCAATAAACAAACATTTAATCACAGAAACTTGCACATGAGAACAATAAATATCCATAAAGACACATTGTATTAATGTACAATAATAATACATCACTCTCTTACATCAATACAATACATGAGGCCTCTTTATATAGCATAGAGGTGCTCATAACAAGATTTTCAATATAGCTAACCATCTCCATAAATATCTCAGTTGATTCTATGTGATCTTCATCCCTAATTTCTCATTGTCCTCATCTTTGATCATATGTGGACTTCTAGAATAAGTCTACTTTCAATAATATAATGATTATATGATAAAAATGAATTATTCCTTCAAATCCCCTAGGTTGAGGGTGGAAATCCTTCCTTCATCAAGCCTAAGAAAAGGCAACAAACAATTTGGTCATTGGAAAACAAAGATCCATCGTTGGGGTGCTTAGACCAGTAGATGCCCCAGTCAAGGGTTTCAAATAATTTTTTTGTATCTGAATTACAGAGGGTTGGCAAGCCCCTCAAAGAAGATAAATGTAAAGAGGATGGTAGATTCATTGAAGTCGGATTTATTGTTCCTTCAAGAGTTCACGAGCGATGGATTGAAAATTGTGGGGGATTTAGAGAAGATGTTAGGAGAGTGGGTGCTTTGTTACATTGATGCCAAGGGAAGATTAGGTGGGTTGATTTCGGGTTGGAACTTATGCTATTTAAAATGCTCTAACTCTTGGGCTTTTGATTTAGGTATAGGGTTGGATCTGTACTCACAAGAACTAGGTATGGACTTCATGACTCTAATCATTTATGGGACATACTCAAATAGAGAGGTGTTCTGGGAAAAATTGCTTGCTAAAGGTTTTACGAAGAAGCGGAGACTTATTATAGGAGGGGACTTGAATTTCTCCTTTGGTCTCTTCAAGATATGGGGACCAACAACTCAGCCAAATTGTCTATCAGATTTCTTCCTAAGAAAACTGGAAGATATGGGTCTTCTGGATGTTAAAGCTTGTAAGCTCAAGTCGACTTGGTGTAACAAATGAGTGGGCTCATACACAATTGCCAAGAGATTAGACCATTTTCTTATTTTTCAAGATTGGGTGGAACCCGCAACTAGATTTAGATAGTGGGTTGGAATTTTGGGTGAATCTGATCACCTCCCAATTCTTCTGGAATTGGTAGGAGCGGGTCCCAAACATCTAAGCCATTTTAAATTTAACTTTGGTTGGTCGAATGAAACTAATTTTTTGCAGGTAGTAAACGATACCTAGGTCCATTTTGATGACTTTCTGAGAGAATCGTCGGCTATACATGTTGAAATGAACCTCAAAAGAGTAAAAAATGTGGTTATAAGATGGGTGCATTGTAACACACCCGACCCCTAAGTACCCTTTTTAGGGATGGGGCATCAAGATTTCACTTTCCTTAATCATCTCGAGTCCTCTTCTTCTCATCAATAGCTTTCTAACGACTCCTGCCATGCTCGAGTCCAACCTCTGGATTGGGAGTTACGCCCTCCAAAAGCTCTTCAAGCATTATTGGGAAAGGGCCACGTGGCGTCCACGTGGGTTCATTTCATTCGTACCATCCCAAGTTTCCTGAAGTCCTGGATCTCCGTAGTGCTTTTGCATCTATGGTGGAAATCCATTCACCATTACATCCATCAATGAAACTTCATCCTCGTTTAACGTACAAGTTTACGGGAATTCGACGCTTCGATGATGAACACCCCTTTTAATTTTTGTGTGCATATCCTCCGAAGTCCCAGAATCTCGAACTCCCGAAGGATCCCAAAATCTTGCCACGTGGTTCCGACCTTCGGCTCTTTCGGCTTATCTAAGATACTACACCCCAAACCTTCGGAGTTGCAAAGCCCCGAAGTCTCGAATGGTCCACCCTTACACATGATAGCGCATTAAATGCAGAGGCAAGGACAGGTGGGTCTCAAGTACTCCACCCATTATTAGACCAAGCAAATATGTGTCAGGGGGGGTGACACGCGACAAGGAAGAGATGACACGTGACCCCATCAATGGGTGACACATGTCACGTTCTAATGGGCACATAGGGTATGTGAAAAGTACAAATCAAGGTGACACGTGGCACGTCAAACGTAGCTCCATATCACCCTAGGTGACGTTAGTGTGCCACGTCACTCTGCACTGACAACCTTCCAAGGCCCCTTATATCCCACAGTCGAGATATGTCCATGTAGATCCATAGATCTACGACCTCCATTGCTTTGCAACTTCGGAGTTCAGGGGTTCCACTATGTAATCTCCTCTTTACTTCCAGAGTGGTCAACGTCGAACTGACCATTGTCTAGATCCGACGGTCAGGAGAGATCCCAACATGTCCTTGGATCAATGCTCCTTATCACGTCACGACTTCGACATTCAAGGTTCTACCTATTTAACACTCCCTATTTCCCGAAGTGGTCAATGCCAGACTGACCGCGACTTAGATCCAATGACCAAAGAGGTCCCGAAGCATTTGCAAATCTACAGCTCACGTTACTTCGCGATCGGTAAGTTGGTCATGGTTTAACGATGGCACATATCCCACGATCACAGTTAAGGGAAACCGCAAGATGTCGTTCAACCTCACTGGTGGTCGAACCAGCAGGTTTACTTCAGTTGGTCTTAGAGGTTGTAAGGTCATAATGTCCCGAAGCTTCGAACTCCTAGAGTTCCAAAGCCAGAATAACTTCGCTCCTTTCGGACTTAGCAAAGGGTTCCTAGGTCTTGGTCATATGGATCCTCTGACAAGTCTCGGGGAGGCACGCCCAATTCTTAGCCATGATTTGGTTAGGGTCATGGGCATGAGCCCTCGGTCTCTTGGGCGGCTGGTTTGAAGGGAGCGCCCTCCATTCATAGAGCTTTAAGATCTAAATCAGGGAAAGGCATTTCTCGACCAATACGGGAATCATAAACTTATTCTTAAACTCTTTTGAAGGCCCACATCTCATGGCTTTCTAGTTGCTAGACTGAGGTAAACAGAAACCATGCAAATACAGGGGATCACAGAAAAACAATAAGCATTCCTAATGATTAATCAAACAATGTAAGATTTAATCATAACCATAGACATTCAACCATCATTTCAATTCTAATACACATAGTATAATAATACTTATCAAGAAAGACGATAGTGAAGCAACTATTGAGAGGGGTGCCCTTTTCCACCCAACCATAGGAACAACCACTCTTGAACGGATTTACCCCTGGCCACCCCCTATCTAGACCATGATGCTCTAAGAGAGACTCTTCTTTCTTGTTCAATGAAAGTCAAGGATGGAGGTTACTCTCCTCCTCCCACGGGAACTTGGAAAAATGGTTTTCTCTCCACCAAGCAAGGGGGCCTGCAATAAGTACTTTCTCAGTCACTCACCTTCTCTGCAACCTCGTTTATCATCTTGGATTGAAAACCAGAGAGTGGAATGCGCTCTCCTCTTCTTGGAAGAATGATCTATCGACTCCTCTTCCTCGCCAGTCCTCTTTGCCCACCAAAATCCATTCTTTTCTTGCCTTCCTCAATAAGATTGTGTGGGTCTGAATCCCCAGTTCGTGGTCAGGTCAGGAAGTATTTTAGGTGGGTACTCTTCCCATCTCCTCATTAAGTCTTGAGGAGGGCTTCCCAACTAACATCCTAACTGGTAATTTATTTTTGGGTCAGAGGACTGTTCTAGGTCTAAGTAATTTAAATTTAGTAAGGTATTGGTCTGGTGTGGGTCTTCTCAACCATTTTTGGTTCCCCTCACAATATCCCTCATAGCATCATGATCTACCTTGGCAAGCCCCCCCCCCCCTTCAGCAATTATGCAACACTGTCCATTTTTAATTAATAACATAAATACATGCATTACCTTTTATAACAAAAAGGTTCATCAAATCCAACATTCACACATATTCAGTTTGCCACGGTCTTTTGGAAATTTATAGCTATATTTACAAGCTAGGGGAAACATGGGTATTACAATCCCCTCCCCCTTAAAGGAACATCGTCCTCGATGTTCTACATGTCGATGTACTCTGTATGTACAGAAGTAAACAAAAATGGGTATGCATGTTTCATGGCATCCTCCATTTCCCATGTAGCTTCATATGGACCAAATTGTTTCCATTGCACCTTGACCTGTGCAATGGTTTTATTCCTAAGTGGGATTTCCTTCCTATCTATTATGCACTATGGTTGTGGAAGGAATTCTCCCTCTGGTTCCACCTTAATCACAGACCAATCAATTATATGATTAGAATCATGCACATATTTCTTCTGTAATGAAACATGGAAAACATTATGTGCCTTCAAGGTGGGAGAAAGTGCTAGTCTATATGCTATAGGTCCCACTCTATCCAAAATTTCAAAGAGTCTACAATACCGAGGTGCCAACTTGTCACAAGCTCCCATTCTCAAGGAACTTTTCATGGGCCTAACTCGGAGATACACATGATCCCCTACTTTGAACTCTCTAGGAGTCCTTTTTCTGTCTGCATAGTTTTTATGTCTATCCTGAGCTATTTTCATATTTTGTTATATCTGAACTACTTGTTGTTCCATTTTCTTTAGCATATTTGGCTTGATTGTAATCCTGTCAACTGGGTCGTTCTAGTTGATTGGAATCTTGCATTGTCTACCATAGAGGGCCTCAAAAGGGCTCATCTTCAATGACTCTTGATAGCCATTGTTATAAGCAAACTTTACCAATGGTAGGTAGTCTTCTCACTTCTTAGATCGATGCATTACATGCATCCTTAACATGTCCTCTAACACTTGGTTTACCCTCTCTATCTTCCCATCAGTCTGAGGGTGATAGGTTGTACTAAATAGCAATTTAGTATCAAAACCAACAAACAGAGATTTCCAAAATTTTGAAGTAAATTTTGTATCTCGATCGGATATGATTTCTTTAGGCATGCCATGCAGTCTAAATATTTATTTCATGAAAATATTGGAAATGTATATTTCCTTGCAAGTTGTCTTGACAGGAATGAAGTGAGCAACCTTGCTCAGTTTTTCCACAACTACCATGATGGCATTGTTTTGTTTGGTTGATTTTGGTAACCTTGTGATGAAATCCATGGAGATGGTTTCCTATTTCCATTTTGGGATTGGTAGGGGCTATAACAGCCCTGTTGGATGTCGGTGCTCTACCTTAACCTACTGACATTCTAGACATTTAGCTAAGTAGTCATCTATGTCCTTTATCAGTCCGGGCCAATAAAATAGTTTCCTTTTGGCTGTGATCGTTTTCTTATAACCAGGGTGACCAATATAGGGTCTTTTGTGTAGTTCATCCATTATGAACCTCTTCAAATCGTCACAATTTGGAATATACAGCCTACCCTTGTAGGTTAGCAGACCATCATTCAGCAATTGATAACCCTCATACTTCAGCTCTATGGGATCTTGGTCTAAGTATGATTTCATAGTCTTGAAAAATGCATCTATTTATTGTGCACTTTTGACTCTCTCCTTGATGTCTGATTCACAGGTTCTTACAGCTGCAAAGTGAATTACTTTCATACTTATACTAAGGGCATCATCCTCCCTATTTTATTTTCCTTTGATAGTTTGATTTCAAAATCAAACTCACTAAGGAGAGCCATCCATATAGCTTGTCTAGTATTGAGTTTTGGTTGATCGAACAGATATCTCAACCCACTATGGTCTATCATAATCACAAATCTTCTACATAGGAGGTAATGCCTCCACATTTTTAAGTCATGTACTATGGAATCCAACTCCACATCGTGGTTCATATAATTGATTTCATGTTCATTCAATTTTCTGGATTCATAGCAAATCACATGTCCTTCTTGCATAAGGACTCCTCCGAGCCCTTCCTTGCAGACATCTGTACACACAAGGAAATTCTTGTTTGGGTATGCAATATTTAGCACAGGTGCATTGGTTAGAAGGTATTTCATCTTTTGGAATCTCTCTTCACATTCTGATGTCCAAATGAATTTAACTCCCTCTTTCTGAAGGGAGGTGATTGGGCAACCGATCTTGGAAAATCCCTTTATGAACCTTCTATAGTATCCTGCTAGGCCCATAAAGGATCCGATATCAGATACATCCTTTGGGGTAGGGCAATCCATAATGGATTTGATCTTGTCAKGATCAACTGCCACTCCTTCTTCAAAAATAACATGGCCTAAGTAATGGACTTGTTTTTGGAAAAAGTCACACTTACTAAACTTAGCATAGAGTTGATGTTCTCTTAGCATGTGAAGCACTAGCTTGAGATGTTCTTCACGCTCTTCCCTATTCTTAGAATAGATTAGGATATCATCAATGAAAACCAATACAAACTTGTCCAAGAACTTACTGAGTATATTATTCATTAAGCACATAAAAGTGGTTGGTGAATTGGTAAGCCCAAATGGCACCACCACAAATTCATAGTGCCCATATCATGTCCTAAAGGTTGTTTTGTGGATGTCTTCATCCTTAATTCGGACTTGATGGTATCTAGACCTCAAATCAATCTTGGAGAAAATTGTAGCACCCCTTAACTGGTCAAACAAGTCATTGATCCTTGGCAAGGGATACTTATTCTTAATGGTCATCTTATTAAGTTGTATATAGTCTATGCACAACCTGAGTGTGTCATCCTTCTTTTTCGCAAACAAGGTCGGTGGTCCACATGGGGACACACTAGGCTGAATGTAGCCTTTGTCCAACATCTCCTTTAGTTGTATGTTGAGCTTAACTAGCTCTGGTGTACTCATTCTATAGGGTGTTCTAGACACTTATTGGACATATTGTCATTGATGTCAACAGTCGATGATGCACATGAAGCTCATATGGGAAAGCGCATTGCATAAACGTGATCGGGATTGAAATCCCCATAGGACAAACCAGGACCGTTGGATATGCAAGTGCTAGATCAAGGGCAGGGATTGATTGTGGAGCGCGAAGGGAGAATTAAACTACACGTTATTTCCAATCCTGCAATTAGTCTAGACTGTCAGATCTCATCAATTCAAAGATCAGCAGCTGTGGTTGATCCAACAACAATCGCACAACTTCAATTGTGGAGTTTGGGTGATGCGCTAAACCACACGCAAGTTATAGTTCTGCAATCCACACAGACTGTCGATGGTCACCCACCAATAGATCTAAGGTTGGCATCAGTTCCACTACCAATGAGTAGTTTCCATTGTGGAACCCAACGATAGTTATAAACGGCGTGCTATTTGGGACCCCTCGACAATCCAGGATCGTTGGATCGAGTAAAGTGGAAGGATAGGATAAGCAAATACCAAGGTCGAAGCCCCAGAGTCATGAACTCTCGTCAATCGTTAGATCTGGAAAACCCCTCGACCGTTGATCTATTCAAAGCACACCAAGGTAGTAGTGGTTAAATTCGGCACTGACCAAATCAGCAGAAAATAGTTGAGAACAAGTAAGATTACCCGAAGGCCGAAGTCCTGAAGTGGACATGATTCATCTGATCTGAGGAACACTTTGGGAAGTATCTAGACCATTGGATCAATTTTAGTGGAAGGATAGCGTAAGCCACAAAGTGTCCTGAAGTAGACGCAAGTCGTCTGATCTAAGAAACACTTCGGGAAATATCTCGATCGTTGGATCAAGGAAAGTAGAAGGATAGGATAAGCAAGGAAAAAGGCCTAAGATCCTGAATTCTCGATAGTCGTTGGATTGAGTTAATCATTTTTGGGTTAAATGAGGACCATCGGATCTGGAAATAACATGATGGTCGTTGGATAAGAATAATGGTCAACTTCGGCACTGACCACTTCTGCAAAAACGGATTTAGAACATATGAGTTCACCTGAAGGCCAAAGTTCTGAAGTCGCTCTCAACCGTCGATCTGAGATACATTTCGGGAGTTAGAAAAATCGTTAGATCCAGAAGAAGAACATGTGCCACATCAAGAGATCTACATTAGCAGACCACGTCAACAAGGACACGTGGCACAGTCAGATAATGACAAGTGTCAAAATGAAATAGTCATTTCAAGTACATGTAAATCACGAATCTAAGTGACACGTGGCAGCCACTCGACCAGTGCCAAGTCACAAGTGACATCCGCAGCTACGTCAGTCAAGGAGTATGTACTTTGGGATTTTTCGCCACCAACAAATGCCCAGATTCCCGAAGTTTCGAAATGAACGAGAACCGTTCACTCACCTATAGATTAAGTCATGATCGTCAATTTGTTCGAAACCTCTGGACAAGCCATGATCATCTGACTAACAGAAGAACGAATATTGACCGTCTGATCTGTTTCGGCAAAATATACTCCGGGAGGTTTAATGATTGCTAATACTGGAAATCGCGAAAGCCAAAATTCCAAAGTAAATGAGAGCCATCCATCTCAACCATTGATTAAGTCATAATCGTTGGATTAAGTAGTAAAATAATGAGTAAGGATTGGATCTAGACCATTGATTTGGTTATGGGAATCATGCCAGCCATCTGATCAACCCGTGTGAGAGATAACCATTTCGAGAAATTGAAAACTCCGAAAGATTAGATGATTGTCAAAGAAAAATTGTTGAATGTCGAAATCCAATGAACTAGGTTCTATCCCCCAATCATGGGTTACGAACACATAAGACATAAGGCGCTGGAAACATCACTTAGACAATAAGCCCATGGTTTTGCGTAGATGGTCACATGTAAATGGTTTGAAGGAAGTGCCTCTACATAATTGATTTCTGTAATATTTGCAGAGACATGAAATTAATTTAAATGAAATCAATCCTGTGATCGATTAATGAAAAAGCATGTTCATTAAACTGAAAAGGCTTCTCAATAATATTTGAATAAATAAAAACAAACGAGATTGTTGTTAATGAAGAGGTGTGATGGTCCAAACAAAGGGACACAGTGTTTCATAGCTCACACCTGTTGAAAGAGTATATAAACGAGAAAGAGTGGTGAGAATAAAGTTTCTCTACAGTCCATATAAGAAGATCAAAACAGAAGCAGAGTCCAAGAAGAAGAATTGTTGGTTCTTATGAAGTGAGGGTGGAAGGGAGGAGCATGGAAGGATTCATATCCTTACTAAGAAAATTGTAAAAGATAAGGGAGTTGGATCTTCCTATGGTTGGTGCCCTAAATACAAGGGAGTTGGTGCTTCCTAGGGTTGGTACCCTAAAGATGAGGGAGTTGGTGCTTCCTAGGGTTGGTGCCCTGAAGAAGGGGATTGGTGTCTCCTAGAGTTGGTGTGATCCAAATTATTTTCGGCACGAAATGAGAGTGGAGATATAATAAAGAAATGCACAGAGATATCCCAGATATTCAATAATATAACAGAAATGCATCA